>LOJH01014724.1:0-35529 GCA_001685095.1 Ellobius talpinus
CTTTGGAAGAGCAGGCAATGCTCTTAACCACTGAGTCATCTCTCCAGCCCCTAGAAGTTTTTTTTAAGATTTATTTACTTATTATGTATAGTATTCTACCTGCATGCCAGAAGAAAGCACTAGATCTCATTATGGATGGTTGTGAGCCACCATGTTGTTGCTGGGAATTGAACTCAGAACCTCTGGAAAAACAACCTGTGCTCTTAACCTCTGAGCCATCTCTGCCAGATATGGGAGGGTATGGGATTTGAGCTGGTATATAAAACACAAAGAGGACAAGGGGTCACACAAGCTAAGGAGTGTACCAGCAGATCAGTGCTCTGAAGGAAAAGTACATGGTTTATAATGGTGAAACTTAATGTTAGAGGCTAAGGCGGGATCACCACCCCTTACTACACTTAACAATCCTACAGATTTTGAGGAACATTTTCGTTTTTCTCATGTTATTCCTATCTTTATTAGGGGCACATATTCTACTGTGCCCCTATTCTACTACAGATTTTCTAGGAGCCTCATGGAACTTAGCATATAGTTGTATTTATGGTTAAGATATATTGAGAAAATATAAGAATGTACAGCTGTAGTATAAGAGAAAGCACACAGATGAGCCCACAGGAGTCCACATTCAGGTTCCTTTGTTTGCTTCCATCCATGAGAGACCATAGAGAGTGCAGGCCCTAGAAACAAAACCCAGCAGGCTGAGCCAGGGAAATGTACTGGACAGTCATCATCACCCGAGGTTACTGTTGGGGCCAAGGGTCTTTAGTATATGTGCCTAACTTTACCAGATTCTAGGCCCCCATATAGAAAGCACATAGTTGATATCAGCCATTTGTTTGCATAGTTTAGACCCTGTGAGCATCCTTTATTATTTTTTTGTTGACCAGGGACACTTGGAGAGCTGTTGTTTTGGAAGTTAGCTAAGGTGTGTAAAGGTTTGCAAGTAGGTGTTTCTACAGGAAGAAGTCACAGGGCTTCTGTATTAGTTCTGTTTCATATGTGACTTCTGAATGCCAACACATCCCTTTTATATAAAAACTTAATAAGAAATGGTGGAAAAGCACAAACATTTGGTTCACTTCCAGTGAGGTTAGATTGTAAAGTCTCTACCCTGGTACGGGCGAGCAGAACACCTGGGAGTTCTGTGTCTGCCTAAATCTGAACGCTGCTTGGTGAGAAGCACATCTGATGGACTTGCTGATGGGCTTGTGCTTGCGTTAAGGACTGTGTGCTAGCTCCCCAGACCAAGTACTTCACATCGGTTTCAGTTTGGAAGACGTATCTAAATTGGTGACTGGCTAGGTTGGGGTTCTTTTGGCTCTGACCAGGTTGTGTACATACAAAGCATAAATTATCTCTCTAGAAGGCATATATTCATAAGTAGGAGTTAAGTATTCTTTAAAACTGAGTTTGAACTGACTTAATGACTTAAAACTGAATTGACTGCTTAATGTCTCAAGTTCTATTTATTTCCCCCACTGTCTGTAAGGAAAAGGGTAGTAAATCACATCCAACTGCAAACACCAAGCAGAGAGAGCAAACTGGAAATGGGGCGGGACAAGGCCTTAAATGCCCCAAGCCCACCCCCAGTGACATTCTTCTGCCCACAAGGCTGCACTGCCTCACCATCCAGCTCCGCCACCTGGGTACCAAGTGTCAAATATCTGAGCCTGTAAGGGATGTTTCTCATTCAAAAGTACCATACCTCGCCATAACCCCAATTTTATATTATTAACTAATTCAACTATCCTAGCCACTCAATATTCTGTTTGAGGATTAAGTCCTCAAACAGAGGATTCTTTTGAAGAAAAGGGTTTGAGATGCATATTGTCTTCAAGACCACCATTTCCTTCCCCTCTCTGTGAATTCTAGACAGGATTCCATTTTAGATATTATTTCCAATTTTTACTAAACTTTCACCAAGGTGTGTACTTGGTAGTTGAAGGAAGGGAACATTAGAAGAGAGGAAGGAATTAGTTGATCCGTGCCCATAGTATACTCACACACTGTAAATGTGTGAATGCTGTACATTATATACTTAAATTACATCATGATATTATTTCGTTTTGTGAATGACTTTGCTATAAAATGGGAGTTTTAAAAACCTGCATGTGTGTTAGGGATGGCTGAAAGTTAACTAGTTTATGTTTTATAGCGGTCTCAGCTGCTGATTTCCTAGTTATTTCTGTTTTTCTTTGCCTGCTACAGTTTTTGCTGATGTGGCAGTTTTTACAATCGTTGGCACAGCTGTTGCATGCACACCTGTTGTCTTTGTCTTCCGTGTCCCTGTGGATGACATGCATGCTGTTGTGTGACATCTGAATATCTTCATATATGCTCCTTCTACTCGAAATTTTGAAACGGGGGAAGGTACCTTACTAAGCTTGCATAATTGGTACAGTATTAGAATGTTTGTGTGTTCAGAGGGCTAGTGATTGGCCAACTGTACTGACGGGAGCTCATGCAGCCTTTGTGTGACCTTTTGTTTTTCATCAGTGAATCTGTGTGTTTAAATAGGACCGACATATAAAAAGTATTAATGTAAAGTAAAGGTGTGTACTCATCAGGTACCGAATCCCCATTCTCTGAATACCGTTTTTCCATGTTTCACCATTCAAATTCATGATTTTCCTATACGTTCTGTACATTTCTCCTCATCTTAACAGATGCAACCAAAAGTGCTTCTTAGAAGTATTTTTCTACAGTCTATTTTGATTCAGCAATCCCAACCAAAGTGCCGGTGTTGAGATACTGAGCTGATGTGTGTATGTCTAGCCCGGGGATTAGGTCCCAATCCAACTTGTGCAACACTTGCCTTTTTCCCTTCTTTGTAGAAAATGAAGAGGACAGTAGTGACGAAGAGGCACCTTTACACAGCCCGGGGTCGGAGGGGAGGTAAGAGCTCCAGAGGCTGCCACACTTGGCTTACTTCTGTAGCATTTTCTTTTAAGATTTCTTTCATTTTAACTATGTGTATTTGTGTATATAATTATGTATGCTTGTGTATGTCTGTGGAGATTTGTGCACATGAGTGTAGGAGCCTGCAGAGCTTATAAGAGAGTATTGGATGCCTTGGAACTGGAGCTATAGGCAGCTGTGAGCCACTCCTTGTGGTGCTCGGAATGAACTCAGATCCTCTATAAGAGCAGTAAATGTTCTTAACCATTGAGCCATCTCTCCAGGCCATCATGTAAGACTATTAAAATTCAGCCCTTACTGCATTAAGCAATTACCTTAAAATAGAAGTAATTTTTAATTTTATGGTCAGTAATAGCCCTAGGAACAGTAATATGAAAACCAAAAATATGCCTGTCATAAATTTCAAAGTAAAATATTTAAGGAAGAAAAATGGATTAATTTTTAATAAATCTATCTGAATTTCAAATGTTACCTTCTGTGTTTTCCATAGATGTATTTTTTCATAGTTGTACATATAAAGGACATGCAGTTCTGTGTAGTAATTTGAATTTAATCTCTTAATTGGTCCTTATTTATATGCAGCACGCTGTCTTCAGACCTCATGAAGCTCTGTGGTGAAGTGAAACCAAAGAACAAGGTAAGGAAAACCGCAAATGTCAGGCAACTGTTTTCCCATTGTTCTCTTTCTCACGAATGAACTGCTTGGCTTCCAACTTGGCTCTCAGTAGAGCGGAAGCTCAACTTCTCTCATTCGTAAGAAATTTATTTTATCTTCTCTATAAGGAATAATTCAAAAAAATTTTAAAAAACTTCTCACTTGGGCTGGAGAAATGGCTCAGCAGTTAAGAGCACTAACTGCTCTTCCAGAGGACCCAGGTTCAATTCCTAGCACCCACATGGCAGCTCACAACTATCTGAAAATCCAGATCCAGGGGATGTGACACCTTCACACCAATGCACATAAAATAAAGATAAATAAATCATAAAAAAATAAAAAAACCTTCTCACTTGAGACTTAGGTTTTACTAAATTCTTACACTATTTCTGCTTGATACACAGAGTCTTAACAATTGGTTAGTGAAGTAGTAAACTCTACAATGGTGTATCAGTCACTTAAAGTGACGATTTGTGAAACTCTAGCACTGTTTTTTTTTATTTTTAAAGTGTTATTTCCTTGTTAAATATTCTGAGATTATTTAAAATACAAATTTAGGGAGATGGAGTTAGGAACCATGCCCTAGCTCAGCAATAAACACCAGTAAGTGTTGATCAGGTTTTTTTTTGTAGGAATATCAGATCCCAAGGCTATCAGATCCTCCATTTTCCCCATGATAAGTCTTAAATATGGACTTTTAGTGTAGAATTTCTTTTTTGTTTTAGAAAAATACTTACGAAGTTGATAAAATACATCTGTAGATTTTTGTATGGTCTTGGAGTACTTGATTTCCAGTATATAGTTTGTATTTTGTTCTGAATGATCAAACAAGCTACCAAAACTCAGAATTTTTTTTTTTTTTTGTGGTTTGGATCCAGTGAAAGCAGATCGAATCTCACAGGGTTTCCTCTTTTAGGCTCTGTGAAAGCCTAGCCTATTCAGCGAGCCTATGTGAGATGCCCAAGAGACTTGGGAAGTGATGGCCACAAAATAATCCACTGTGGTTATGAATTTGCCTGGAGAAGGGCTCTCTGGCCTACCACCTGTGCGGTGGAAGAACCAAGAGGGTAAAAGGTGTCCCCAGGACTTTCACATTTCAAAATACCGAAGCTTTTCTTCTACTTGCTGCTTCTGAACTGGAAAGATGCGACAAAGGTCTCATTTCCTTTTTTTTCCTTTGAATAGTGAAGTCATTTCGTGATTTTATTAAGGCCCACAGCAGTACTGTGTTAATGACATAGAATAAACAACAGAATACAGCATAGTGAATTTTCCAATGAGGAGAGTAAACTCATTATTTAGGATATCAGATAAAAACCCACTGAAAATAAAAATGAAAAATTTATGTTAACAAAGCATTTAAAGATGAGCAATGTTAGAGTTTAGTTGAACTTCACTGCAATGGATTTTCCTTTGGCTTAATTCCTTCCCACTTCCTTTCTTCATTCCCTTGTCTTTCTCTCTTTAAAAGCAGTTAAAATGCTGAGGGAGCTGGTCACTTGTGGCTGGACAGCACAGTGGTGTTAGTGGCCTTTGACTCACCTTCGACTGACGTTGTCACTTCTGTTTGTGTTACCACAGAGAGATGCCCAGCATCCCTGTGCTTTCTCATTCTCTCTTGTGAATAAGTTACCTCTCCACTGTGGACATCACAACGTTTAAAAATGCCCCTGGCACATATGTGCACTCCAAATGCTGGCCCTTACTGTGGCCTTGGAAGGTCTTGTCTGGCTATGACTCTGCCTTGTCACTATCACACATGCTGTCTTTGACATTTTGAACTTTTTGAAATTTATGCCTGGCAATGCTGAAGCATACATGGGCAGCCTGTATAGGGCGGTTCTATTGAACTTGTCCATATTGGGTTTCGTGGTCTAAGTTGATGAGGATGACTGACCAGGCCTCTTCCTCAAGAAGGCACCAGATCTCATTACAGATGGTTTTGAGCCACCATGTGGTTGCTAGGAATTGAACTCAGGACCTCTGGAAGAGCAGGCAGTGCTCTTAAATGCTGAGCCATCTCTTAAGCTCCATACCTGCAAGGAAAAGATGTACACAATGTTTCTATCTATTGCAGACTAATTTAAATAAAATCTCTGTTCCCTAATCATGTTCTGTGCAAAAGTCTGGCCCTGATTGCTTCTCTTTCCATCTCTAGGCACGAAGGAGAACCACCACTCAGATGGAGTTGCTGTATGCAGATAGCAGTGAACTAGCCTCAGACACTAGTGCAGGAGAGGCCTCCTTGCCGGGTTCTCTTACACCTGTTGCAGAAGGGCAAGAGATTGGAATGCATACAGAGACCAGTGGTACTTCTGCTAGGGACAAAGAGCTTCTTCCCCCATCTGGCTTACCTTCTAAGATAGGCAGCATGTAAGTCTGACCTGGCTATACTAACTCCCTTTCTTTTGGCTTTTTGTTTTATTTATTAATACGCATGTTTCTAATGTCTTCTGTTGAAAAATAATCAGTCTCTGGTTTTCAAAGTAATTTCTGTTAGCTGTTGCTGGCCCCAATTTTTGTTTGT
Source organism: Ellobius talpinus (assembly GCA_001685095.1). Taxonomy (NCBI): domain Eukaryota; kingdom Metazoa; phylum Chordata; class Mammalia; order Rodentia; family Cricetidae; genus Ellobius; species Ellobius talpinus. The sequence goes on from LOJH01014724.1 coordinate 6,102, forward strand.
GTATGTATATGTGCTCTGTGTGTGTGTGTGTGTGTGTGTGTGTGTGTGTGTGTGTGTTCTCAGTGGGCGGGGCTCTAAAGCTGATGTCATGTTCAATCACTCTAAATGTACATATTGAGGCATGGTCTTTTGCTAAACCCAGAATTCACTCTCCAGGCCAGTAAGCTTGCTCCTGGAACTCCCTTTCTCTGCCTGTATTTGGCTGGGATTAAAGGAGAGCTACCACAGTCACCTGTTTTCTATGTAGGTGATAGGCATCCAAATTCTTTCATGTTTGTGTGAGAAATACTTTCCCGCACGAAGAAGCTCTTCACCCTAACCCTAGTCATCTGGAAAATCAAAATAACTTAAGATTCAATGTTATCTTTTGACTTTAATCTCTAAGTTTTAGGATCCTTCTAAGGGCTCACCATTTTCTGAGTAATGACTATAGGCACAGTTTATTTAGAAACACTTCCATTAGGCTAAAGTTATACAAATAAAATAATTACATGTCAATATAAGCTTTAAGACTCAAGTTTACTCCAGGTTAATCTAGGATCTGGTTCTAATAACCTGGTAGGATAATAAATCATTGCTGACCCCTTTAAGGAAAAAAGCTAAAACTAATTATAAACTTTGTGCATTTCAGGTTTTCCTATTTTAGCTTAGGTTTTTTTGTTTGTTTTGTTTTTGAGATAGGGTCTCACTGTGTAGCAAGCAGCCCTGGATGGCATGGAAATTTGCTGTGTAAAGCAGACTGCCCTCCGGCTCCTGAGTGCTGATGTGAAAGACGCTACCACTCCCACCCCCCACCCCACCACCAACCCTTTACCTTGAAGCTCACTGTGTGTTGGGGGCGAATGCCCAAACAAAGAACTTGACAGCCCGTGAGGAGCTGCAGTTGTAACAACAAAGCTCTTCTTCTTCTTCTATTAAAACAAGTGCCCCATGGCACTCTCATTTTCTTTTTTGAGAACAAAGAGAGACTTCCCTGCACTGGATAGTATACTTTCCCTGTTTTAGTTAGTGAGCGCATGCTCGTGTGTCTGTGTGTGTGTGTGTGTGTGTGTGTGTACTGTGTTTCCCTTTTAAATATTACCTTTTAGATTTTTATTATTTATGGATCTGAGTGTTTTGCACGTGTGTGCCTTATGCCTGTGGAGGTCAGAAAATGGTGTCTGATACCCTGGAACTGGAATTACAGACTGCTGTGACCCACCAGTGGGTGCTGAGTGTTGAACCTGGGTCCTTTTAAAAAGCAGCAAGTGCTTTTACCCACTGAGCCATTTCTTCAGCCCCTCACTCGTAAGGATTTCCAGTGATGTTTTTGCAAACTAACTCTTAAGTTATAATCTAGCAAATGGTTTCTGATATGAATATATATATATATATGACAATATTGCCCCTAAAGCAGCATGCAATAAGCAACTCTACAGATAATACCCAAGTAATGAACTTGCTATCTGTGTCTGTTTTCCATAATATTCTTCATTTCATGAAGGCATTTCCATTATCTTCCATTTATCAGTCCCGTCTACCTTTAGTTGCAAAATTAATTTTAATGATAGAATTTTCTTGCATGTGCTTAAGGAGCTTATGTGATTAACACTGGAAGCTGCTAACCAGTGTAGCCATGGCTTCAGTGCTGTGACAGGATAAGGGACTCTCAGGGACTTGTGTATGCTCAGCTTTAGTCAACCTTATGACAGGAACTTTAGGAACCTCAAGACTAAGGCTGTGGCCTGGAATCCACATTCAGGTAATATATTGATTTATAAGTGTATCCTTTATGACATATTATGAAAAATGTCTCTTAGACTTTGCTTCTTCATGCAGTTTGCCTCTAAGTTTTCTTGAACTTAGAGGGCTAAATTTATAATTCCTGACACTTTCTTTGTTTGAGGCAGTCTCGTGGAGCCTAGGCTGGCACCAAAGTCACTACGTAGTCAGGGCTAATGCCTCCACCTCCCAAGTACTAAGATTTCATACCTGTATCACCCTGTCAGGTCCAGGTCCTCACAGGCTGAAGGTTTGCACTTGGTTCAGGAGTACCCGTAGCTCCTACCGCACCACTTTCATCCCCTTATCTTGTGCACAGAGCAGAATTGCTAAAATATGGTTTCTTCAGTCACATGTAGTTTCCACCTTTGAATATCGCTATGCAAACCCTTTCCGTGGTTTTTAAGCAGTGTTCCTCATGGAGAATGGTAATATTTGATATTCTTCATTGCATCCACAAAACTCATAGTCCTTAACTTTGAATTATTCATTAGCTACTCCATGTTTTAATTTTAAAAAGTTTCTGACATATGGTCTCATTCACTGGACCTCAAGCTGGCTTGAAAAAAATCACTCTGTAGCCCAGGATCCAGAAATATAATACCCTGTCTCTACTGAACCCAGTATCTCAAGAATAATTGAGAAATAGGGGACTAGAGAAAATAAAGAATTTAAAATTGTTCTCAAGATTATTAAGTGTGCTGCCTTACCTGTAAAGTGAGCGGTTTGGTTTAAACTCTAAGTTATATATAATTTTGAGTTTGGCTTGCCTTGTGGGTGTGGACTTCAGATTTTACTTAAATGTCCTGGTCCCTCAGTCTTTTAAGTGCTGGGATTAATGACTTGAGCCACCATACCTAACTTTTACTACTTAATGACAAGAATGCTTTATTACTAAAACATAGAAAATGACTAATCGGTGTCTAAATCTAGTTCAGTTAAAAATAGTTGTCGTTATTGGCTTGTGTTACTACTTACATTGCTATGTTATAACCACGTGGTTTATGGCAAGTTTTAATGTTTATCTATTAAATTGTACTACTTTTCATAGCCTAGTAGGGTTTTTCTTGCAAAACTTTTAAGATAATTCTCCCTCAGATCAAACAGTTTCCAATAAAATTTGGATACTTAAAATATTTATTTTGTTTATTTGGCATTATCATTTTTACCTTAAAAGATAACAAACACATGTAATTAATGAAATTATAACTTAAAAGTTTGTGATTATTAGGCTTCTATCCACTAAAAATAAGTAATGTATTTTTTTATTCTACTTTTATTTTCCCCCAAATTAAATTTGGAACTTTTAGATTAGATTAGCTGCCAAAGTTTTTAAATTTTAAAAATATTAATAATAAAAAATAAATAAGAAAAATAATTAAAATGTTTTCCTATTTTAGTTCCAGACAGTCATCTCTATCAGAAAAAAAAATGCCAGAGCCTTCCCCTGTAGCAAGGAGAAAGGCATACGAGAAAGCCGAGAAACCCAAGGCCAAGGAGCATAAACAGTAAGTTCCTAAAGCTCTTATACGTCCTCAGAAGCTTACAAGGTCCCCTGCAGCAGACGCTAAGGGGCAGCTGCAAGTTGCTCTTTGCTCATGACTGGTTTCTCAGGCAATTAAGTGAACTATTGGCTTGGCTGAGTGGTTTCCAGCTTTATGATCACCCACACACTTTTAATACACTTGAGTACGTGTCTCCCCGTTCATGTCATTAACGGTTTTCAGTTATTTTCATAAAGCCCTGAAAGGGTTCCTCTGCATTTGGACTAAAAGATATCAAGCTTCTATTTCAAATGGTCGTCTATAAAAGCTCAAAATTAATTTTGCCTCTCCTCTGAAGCTAATCTGACCTTCCCCCTTGAGTGGTCACATCATAAGGTGTGGCACGTGGGTCGTTTTCCTGTGTCTCACATTTGGACCGCTGATATCATTCTCAAGCATTTTTTGTAATGTTCTGAGCGGGTTTAAGTAGAAGTGCAGAGTGTTGTCGGCTGACCCCTTACGTGGATGCTTAGCAACTGCTCCACCACAACATGTAGATGCTAAACGGATTAAAGTCATTATGTAAAAGCACCCCAACTTCTGCCACCACCCTGCTTCCTCATTTACACAGAATGCTGTCTGGGGCAGGTGTGTCAATGGCGGAGAACCAGTAAACACCAGTAAACACTAGTGCACTTTTTCCTTTAACATAAACACACGTTCATAGATTTTCTGTCCCTTAGTGGACAATCTTATACTATTGCTGTGTTCCCTTGTGCAAAGAAATAAGTCACACGTTTTCTCCACTGGCCATCACTAGAGCTGACTTAATTGGCATACTGACTATCTTCTATGCACCCTTCCTTTTTACAGCTTCAAAGAAGTAATCTGCCTTAATTATTAAATCCAGTGTCTCAGGAATCATTGAGAAATGGTAGCCTAGAGAAAATAAATTATTTAAAAGTCGACTGATAAGGCAAATTGCTCCTGAGTCCTTTGGGCCTGCTGCTTCTCCTGCAAAGCAAGCAATTGCTCTCAGTTTTATCTGGATTTATAATTAAGTTGGGCTTGCCTTGTAGATGTGGATTTTGGATCTCACTGGGCAGACTTTTTCTATAGTGCCATCTTGTGACCAATGTGACAAAATCCAGTAAAATTATTTTTTAAATTATTCAGAAAGCAAGATCTCAAAAAATAAATAAATAAAAAAGAAAGAGAGGAAGAAAAGGAGTCCTCTAGTAAAAAATCTTTTAAAAAGCATGTTTCTAGAACTTTCCTAACAAAGCATAACCAACTAAAGCCACCTGTTTAATGTTCTTTTTTCTTGTAGCTCGGATTCTGGTGCTTCCGAGGCTAGTCTCTCACCTCCTTCCTCCCCACCAAGCCGACCCCGTAACGAACTGAACGTGTTTAATCGTCTTACTGTTTCTCAGGGAAACACGTCAGTTCAGCAGGATAAGTAAGTCACAGAAGTGAGCCCTGGCTTCTCACCCAGGACTCCACACCTCCCACAACAGTCTGTGTGGAACTTTCGCCCTGTCTGGGAGGCGGAGTCTGAATAGTAAACTCTTGCCATATTTTTGTATTTTTAAACTGAAAGGAACCATGTAGGCAAACCTAAGAGATTATTTTCCTGCTGAACATTGCTCCCTGCAGTAGCTGTGCACGGCAGTGCTCTCCGTTCTGATCTCTCCTATTCTGGTAGAAGTCAAGTAGGATCTTTGAGCATTAGGTGTTAAAACGTCTTTGGATTTTCCAGCTTCTCTAAACTCACAAAGGCATCGAACCATGACAGACTACACTGAAAAGTGGCAAATGTGCTACTGTTGGTGTATAGGACAATTACAGAGATCATGTGCTCCTGGCCTTTGGTGGCTCCACATAAATCTACCACAAACTTCACTGACTCTATCACTGCAATAAACTGCCCCCCTGATGGAGAAAGGATGTGGGACTGGAAGCGAGTTGAGGGGAGAGGCTAGGAGGTGGAAAATATAATTTTCACTAACTTAGAAGCGAAAAATTATCCTGTATTAAGGCAGAATCTTTCTTCTAAAAATTCAATACTAATATGACTGCCATAATGTAGACAGGAGCCCTGGCTTGTCTGCTTAGAATATGAATAACACTTCTGTGAGCGCATGCACTTGAACCCCCCCCCAGCCACAGCTGCTGGTTTCCTATGCTGTCATCTTCCTGCATGTAACAGCTCTGAAATTTATAGGATGCCATTTAAAAGATCTGTCTAATACACATAGATTGTATTAAATGGCTCTATAAATGTAATTACACTCATCATTTGGAAATCATTTTTAATCTGCTTAATTCATACATCAGCTATTTATATATTCTTCGTTAATTTTTTTATGTATCCAGTAGATGACATGCCCTTTAAGTTGATCTAGAAAGGTAAATATCCTATTAAACAAAACAGTCCTTAATGTTATTAATGTGTTCCATGACCTGAGGAAGGTAGGACGTTCAAAGTCCATTTTCACTAGTATGTGAACAGTTGCTTAATTTTTGTTTATTTTTCATTCACAGTAGTTTTAATATTTTCTGTCACAAGGTGGGTATGGTGGCTCACAAGTGTCGCCCAGCACCTCAGACACTGAAGTAGGGGGAGGACCTACATGTTCAAGGCCAGACTGGGCTATGTAGTGAGTTTCAGAACAGTCTGAGCTACAGCCTAAGAACCTGTCTCAAATTGTTTTTCTGCCAGTCTTAATAATCTTGATAATCTCATCATAGTTTACTATTTTGTAACTCATATGTTTTACGAACTGCACTAATCTTGGTGTTAAAATCCCATAGGGAATACATTGGGTCAACTGTATTTGCACTTTGGAAAACTTCCCTTGTCTTTCTTTCTTTGGGGTCCTGTTTGGAGACTGTTGTATTTCATCTGTGACATGCAGCCCTCACAGTTCTGTTCTTACATTCCATGCCACCATTACCTTCCCCATTCTCCACAGGAAAGCTGCACAATCTAAGTTCCTAACAGACACACTCACTGCAGACTTGGGTACAGAGCGCAGGGCTGACAGTGTCTTCCCAACTAGTTGTTACCAAGGAACCACGTCACCAGAAGAATTCTCTGCTGTTGAAATCACTTAAAACTATGGGCTTTAAACATTTGAGTGATTTACTTTCTATGCAGATATAGAATGTACTTGTCAAACGTCTGCATTAGCATTCATCTAAAACAGTAACTATCAAGATAAATTCATGCAGTTACTGGAATGGGGATCTTTCTTTCAGGTAGTCATAAAATGAAGCCTGGCCGTGATGCAGTTCAGATTCTTGATAATTTTCCTTGCCAGGGCCTGAGTTTTCGAGGTGAAGGTGGAGTCTCAGGGTCAGTCTTACCCCCAAGCTCGGTGGAAAACCTGGGTCTAATTTTTTGTCTAAATTTGCAAACAAAAAAGCAGACGCCACAAAGGCAGGGTTTATAAGATTCTGTTATCCACACTGTTGGTTTTCAGTCTGATGTCTTCACCTGTTTTGATATCTGTTCTTCTCCTCACGACTCTTTCACCGTAGGTCTGATGAAAGTGACTCCTCTTTGTCGGAGGTGCACAGGTACTTTCTTCCTGTCTCCCCTACGTCCTTTCCTTCCTCTGATGTCCTAAATGCCTCCTAGAAATTCTAAGCAAACCTGTTTTTTACTGCATGCGTAACTTGTTGTAAGCCGTGTAAGTGCACTAATACTATAAAACATTAATTTTAATGTGTCTTGTGAGTCTATCTTGTAAAGTAGTAGCAAACACTTTTTATGAACACTTAGAAGCTTGTTGTTTGTTGCTGTCCTTAATCTTATTTTTTGTCTGTAAAAAATAATCAAATTTTGCCAGTGTCGACATCAGGAGGGCTTGCTCTTTCAAAGTCTAAGAATAACATACATAGCTTTCCTTGTTGGTTTAGCAATTTGAGGTAAAAAGTTCATTTCATAATGGCATATTCAATTATAAAAAAAGATACTACCCTGACAAAATTAAAACAAAATTACAAAGTAAAGGAACTTACTTAAAATTTTTAAACTGATAAGTGAAATTTAAAAAATAATAGCATTACATTTTTTTTTCATGTTATGGATTTGGGGAAGGGCTAAATTTTTTCTTCTTTCTCTCTTCCTCTTCCCAAACTTACCCATTTATCTCTTCCCCATTTTTCCTTTGTTTTCCTTTTTTGTGTCCATTTTTCTGAACATCAGCAGTTCCTCCAGAAGGTAGGCAGGGGAAGGGAGAAAGATCAACCTCACAGTGTTATTATTCTACTTGTTTTCATGGGACAAAATAAGTGTTTTTTTCTCCACTCAGATCAGCATTGTTGTACAAATTTATATACTTTAATTTAATTTAAAGAATTGTTTTAAAGGTCATTTTTATATTTCACAATGTAAAGAGATTAATTAGAATAGGATAATGACACCATATGTGTATGCTTTCCATACCCATGTCCCTGTCATCTTTAGTGGTATAAAGTAATTATATAAAATATTGCCAACTCTAATATGCTGACTATTTTAGAACACTTTAATTACCTAGTGAGTATTTAAATATTTTTAATTGTTAAAACTGACATATTTCTTCAAAATTTCATTATCTAGTAATATTTAATATTTTTAATTTTTAATATTGAGATTTTTCTTCAGAGCCCTGAATAACCATTGGTATTTAAATAATATAGAATGGGTCGGGGAGATGTCTCGGAGGGTAGAGTGGTTGGTGTAGATGCATAAAGACTAAAGTTTGGATTCTACATGATGCCTGGGTAGGTGTAGAGGACTGTACCTGGGCAGGTGTGAAGGACTATACTGGGCAGGTGTGGAGGACTGTTCCTGGGCAGGTGTGGAGGACTGTGCTAGGCAGGTGTGGAGGGCTGTGCTGGGCAGGTGTGGAGGATGGTTCCTGTGAAGGTGTGGAGGGCTGTATTCGGCAAGTGTGGAGGACTGTTACTGGGCAGGTGTGGAGGGCTGTGCTGGGCAGGTGTGGAGGGCTGTGCTGGGCAGGTGTGGAGGGTTGTGTTGGGCAGGTGTGGAGGACTGTTACTGGGCAGGTGTGGAGGGCTGTATTGGGCAGGTGTGGAGGACTGTTCCTGGGCAGGTGTGGAGGGCTGTGTTGGGCGGGTGTGTAGGACTGTTACTGGGCAGGTGTGGGGGACTGTTCCTGGGCAGGTGTGGAGGGCTGTGCTGGGCAGGTGTGGAGGGCTGTGCTGGGCAGNNTGTGGAGGGCTGTGCTGGGCAGGTGTGGAGGGCTGTGCTGGGCAGGTGTGGAGGGCTGTTCCTGGGCAGGTGTGGAGGGCTGTTCCTGGGCAGGTGTGGAGGGCTGTGCTGGTCAGTTGTGGAGGACTGTGCTGGGTATGTGTAGGACTGTTCCTGGGCAGCACTAGGAAGTAAGGTGACCTGCTAGAGTAGCTGAGATTCTGGAGAGCCACCTTCCTCAACACACAAGGTAGAACACGGCCTAGGAAAATGCAGACATTGGGAAGAAGCATCCTAGGCCTGTCTGCATGGGAAGCACTTGCACCTGCCCTCACTCACGTAAGCCAACTTATGTGGGAACATGCATGCACATATGCATGCCACATATCCTTGTGCAGCAAGAAAGACTGTGTGAGAATGACAGACGCTTTCCTGCTTTCCAGGAAGGTGGCTTTATGTTGGGTGATGTATCAGGAGACAGCTGGGCCCCATGGGAAGAGAATCTGGAGGTATAGGGTTTTTAAGTGATTGCACTTGGGTTCTGAGGAGGGTTTGTGTCATTGAGTTCCAAGCAGCTCTTATGCTGCTGATACAGTTTTTAATTAATTATTTCTTATCTATTTATACAGTTATAGTAGAAGCCTTCACCAGAAGAATAACACATCTTAAATATTTGAAGCAATGCATATAAATTTAATGGAATTATTTCATAGCTATGCATCTTGTATCAACAGGGTTTCAAAATAGCAGACTCATACTTTTGAGAATAGTGTCTCTCCTATTCTAGGTTTAATTTGTTTAAATTCTTATATTACAGGGCTGGAGAGATGGCTCAGCCATTAAAAGCTAGGCTCACAACCAAGAATATAAATTCCTTTGTTTTCTTTCTTCTTCGAGACAAGGTTTCTCTGTAGCTTTGAAGCCTGTCCTGGAACTAGCTTTAGTAGACCAAGCTGGCCTCAAACTCACAGAGATCCTCCTTCCTCTGCCTCCCCAGTGCTGGGATTAAAGTTATGTGCCACCACTATCTGGCCCAAAAATATAAATTCTTATATTACAAACAAGTTATTGTTATTAATTTCAATCTAGAATTTTGCACAAAGCAGATAAATTGGAATATATATATGTATATATGTGTATGTAATCTTTGTCTTTGTATATCCAGAGATAATCTCAAGGGTCACTTTTAGTGACTTGGAATTTCCTTCACTCCTAAGTTAAAAGAAGAAACCCAAAAGAACTACAGTATAAAAAGACCTTAATTATAATGGTTTTAAAAATAAACCTGCTTACTTCCTTTACATATCTATTCATTTTTTCCAGCCAAGTCTTCTGCTACATGAGAATTAATTTTTTTGAGAATTTTTTGTGTGTATGACACCCCTCTAAATGTTTAGACTTTCAAATCTCACAATTACATCCTTTCTCCAGCATGCGTTCTTTTATTGTCTTGTCAGCTCTATTCTCTTTTTCCTTAATTCGCAAAGACTCCAACCTTCAGTGTTCCTAAAACACAGCTCCTCGAGCTAAGGCCTGACATGGCCTGGGCAGAATGTGGATGGGCAAGCTCATCGTGCTGAGACGTTTACATCTGCCAGAAGCCATTGGCGGATTTGGTACAGGGACCACACATTGCTAAGCTTTGATCATGTACTGAACAGGCACAGCCCTCTCTCTGGAAAGTTAGTTCTGTTTTTCTCTTATATAATTCTTTTCTGTCTTTGACTTTAGTGCTAGGTTTAAATTTTACCCAATTATGTTAGTGCTACATATAAATGATTTCTTGGTTGGGTGAGTTGTGTTATCCAGACAATACAGGACATTATTCAGCTATTAAATTTATCAGTTTACTTAGCAAGGCACGACTGTTTTGAGGGTCAGGGAAAGATTGATTGAATGCCGGAGGTCTTCCAGAGCGACTCTGTGCTATGCAGCTGCTGTGATACATCAGTTCACCTCGCTTTTCTCGAGAGCATTCTCTGACAGGCTTGGTATTCGGACTTTATTGGAGTCAATGTAAAATGTGCACACCATATGCCCTTGTTCGTCACCTAATAACTGTACAGGGGGCATCCCCCTGATATTGGCTGGCCCGCATTATGTAGTACTGATGAACATTTACTTTTAAAAGTGTTTACAATGATTTACCCTTTTTTTTTAAATATGTGAGACTCAACAAGTTAGTGTCTGAGGTGGTTTTTCCCCTTTATTAGTCTCTGTGATTTCTAAGGACTGACAATGCTTTTCCCTCTTTAGTGGAATTTTCTTCAGAGAATTATGAATAGTAACACTAATAATTTAAAGACAAAAACATTTAATGTTGTAGCTTGCAGCAAGAAAAAAACTAGCAGTGCATTTGAGTGACTGCTTCGCTCTGTTCTTGGGTTATTCTCATCCTCACTCTTCCTGACACTCATATTCATTCCTAGCTTACCTTAGACCCCTTTCCAGTTAGGGGCAGGCAGTGATTCGATAACCCTCGCAGTCCCCAGCGCATGGCCCGCTGCACAGCCCAGGCACTGCAGAAGCAGCATCTGTAAGCAGCTCCCAGAGAGCTTGACTTCCTGCATCTTCCACTTTAAAATCTTTGAGATAGTCAAAGGTTTTTCCAACCCTTTCAGTTGCTGCTCCTTGACCATCATCTCCCCTTAAATTTTTACCCATCTGATATCTATAACGTCTTTTCATCTTTATACTGCTTCTGTGCAGCTTAGGAGTTATGTGTGACACATTCTCCAGCATGTTCTCTTTAGGCATAGAATTCCATGCTGCCTGCTATGAAGCCAGGTCTTTCAGTCAATCATTTCTGCTCCCTTTTGGTCATAACAAGGAAGAATTGTCAGAGGGATAAAATAGTTAATAAGAAAACCCAGGTATATTATCACTTTCTCTGCTTGCAGAACTAGTTACTAGTGGATGCCTAATTAATATACGTGCTCTACCACGGTTATGTCTCATTTTATCAGCTTCCTTTTGACTAAATGAATGAAGGGGACGGTCTGGAGAATATTAATAATAATTTATAAAGGCTTTTTAAAAAATGCTAGGAAAAGATAAGCCTCCTTTCATAATAGAGATGCTGAAGTCAATCTTTTTCCCCCCACTGTAGGGGCATAATCAACCCATTTCCTGCCTCCAAAGGAATCAGACCATCTTCACTCCAGTGTGTTCACATAGCTGAAGGGCACACGAAAGCTGTGCTCTGTGTGGATTCTACTGACGATCTCCTCTTCACTGGATCAAAAGGTGCTAGCCATGGCTGGAGAGAAGGCTTGGTGCTGCAGACTGTGTAGTGCTGGTCTGTAGGATTGTAGTTGTTCCCAGAACCCATACTATGCTGCCCACAACTTCCTGTAACTCCAGTTTCAGGGGATCTGGCACACCCTTGTGGCCTTTACATGCACCTGCACTCATGTGCACATAACCTCTATATAAATATACACCCATGCACATAATGAAAAATGAAGTTACAAAATGAAAGATGCTAGTATGGATATATTTAAGAATTGCTTTAAAACAGAATTATTAAAAGACTACTTAAATCAAGTGAGTCTGATGTGCTGGTTTAGTTCCTCAATTGCACAAAATACAAAATTGTTGCTTAGTGGATAAGGGAGTAATTCCACTGTTTATATTGGTGAACGCAGTGTTGTAAGAACGTGCCTCCCTTCAGTGATTGACCCTTACTGCATACTGTGTTCTAGCTTTTGAAATGGACAGTATACAAATTTATCGAAGACCACTAAAATTTATAATGTGGCAAAAAGATCGTAGCAACCCCCATTTCTTATTAACATGTTAGAGATACTGAGACGTGATACAAATGTGTCTCAGTAGAACAGCTCCTGTGAGCTAAATGTTGCAGCTTCATGTTACAGATAAAGAAACTGAAGATACTAAAGTGTTTATCCTTTGTTAATTGAGCTAGTAGTTCAAACTAGATTTAGAAACCTCCAATCTTGCACTATTAGCCCCTTTGCTACATTATAAGAACCTAAAACAATAGGGCAGACACCAGGCATACCTCACTTATGTTAGACCCACTTTACCTCTCTTGCCTAAGAAGTTTCCACGGACATTAAAGGCTGTGCAATAATGCCTGGTGCCGGATAGTTGGAGAAGACCACCATCCTTTGCTGTTTTCTTCCCATGGTGGGATGTTGTTTAAAAATAATTTCTGTTGTTAAAAGAACCTAAAATAGCTTATATTAACAGCATTTCTTCTGCTTTGATCTTAATTTCTTTTGTTTTAGATCGTACCTGTAAAGTTTGGAATCTTGTGACTGGACAGGAAATTATGTCACTAGGGGTTCACCCTAACAACGTTGTATCTGTAAAATACTGCAATTATACCAGTTTGGTCTTCACGGTGTCGACATCTTATATTAAGGTGTGGGATATCAGAGACTCAGCAAAGTGCATTCGAACATTAACGTAAGTACCTTGAAAACACACACCACGAGTTGCTTTGTTTCTTTTTTTATACAACTGATTGTAGTTTTATGTAACTGATGACAGCTTTAGTTTTTAAGAAATACTTACCTACTTCTCAGAGGATGTTTAATTGTTCACTGTAAAACTACTGAGGAAAAATTTGAGCACAACCAAGACCGGATTGTGAAAAGGAAAAGAGACATTGGATTAACTTGCCACTAAGTGTGGATTGCATAGTTTCCCTTTCCCCAAATGGTATGGCAACACGTGAGCACACAATTTACCACCTTATGGAATTAAGAGATTTCTGTAAGTATCAGTCCTTGGGAAAATGACTAAACTGACCATTGTTGATAGTAAGGAAAGATTTTCTATCTTGAACTAATCTTGAAATAACCAGCCGTGTTTTAAGATGGACACGATTTCCAGCTAGCTCAGACTTTATCACTACAAAGATGGACAGCCAGGGTATGAGTCTTTTCTCAATGGGTGTTGTCATCAATGTGTAAAACTACAAAACAATTGTGATTTTGGTCATAACATTAACACCCGTTTTTTTTTTCCAATCAAAATCGAGGTGAACTCAGTAATTATAGACATGAGAAAAGGGAACACTAAATTGACTTCTAAATAATAATGGAGATTATTAACTGTTGAGAGACAGTTTCTTACTTCAGAGTTACTGTTTCCTGCATGGGATAGAAACCCCTGCAAGGACATTTTGTTGAGAAAGAATGCCAATCTCCAGTTAGAAATGTATTAATTTAGTTTACTCACTAACACCAAATCTGAAAAGAATGGTTTTAATGCAGTATTTTAGATTTTTAGCAAAGAAACTATTTCAAAATTAAAAAAATCTCATCATGTAAATTTATTGGAGTAACTATAAGCAAACCATAGTTAATTTTTCAAAACAAAGTAGAGAGTCCCTTAAACCAAAGCTGAGAGCTGTTCAAAGGCCCTGGTGTCCTTGCTCCCCTGAAGCCAGTTCTGATATGTAAGTGGATGCTGGTGAGCCAGACCAGGAGAGGGCTCCTACAGACAGAAGCAGATTTGAACTGCCTTTGTGATGTTGCCATCATTTGTTGAGATCTGGAACAGAGAATCATTTTTAAAGGATATTTTAGTTATCTCCAGCTCAGGGCCTGGGGTTCCTAGCGCAAGAAACACACACATTAAGAGATTAGACGGGATCTCCCTGGTACCTTCATTCACGTGTCCTCTCTGTTGGCCAGTACTTGTTCGTAGTGTGACTCCTGCTTGGTGCTAGGTCCTGTGAATGTGGCCATGAGCACACAGGCTCCTGCTGTTGTCCACAGCCAGGCTCTTGAGAATTTGGGAAGCTGCTAGCCAAGCTTGTGGCAGAAAGCATGACTTACTTTGCTTTGTTATTACTTATTTTACTTTGTTATTACTTACTTACTAGATCTTCAGGTCAAGTTACTCTTGGAGAAGCTTGTTCTGCAAGCACCAGCCGGATGGTAGCTATTCCCTCTGGAGAGAGCCAGATCAATCAGATTGCACTAAACCCAACTGGCACTTTCCTCTACGCGGCCTCTGGAAATGCTGTCAGGATGTGGGACCTTAAAAGGTAGAACTTTTAGAAAATGCATCTCTTGCATATATCAAATACAGATCTAAATACCAATACCAATAATGCTTGTGAGATCTAATTTCCACATGGCCTATAGCTCACATTTAGAAAACTGTTTCAAATTGTATTTTATTTTGCATATAGCAATGCAATTTACATATTCAATGGGGTGAAAAAAAGAATGATTTGATAAGATTTAAACAACTGCTCTTTTAATTACTTTGTTAATGTAAATCTGTTCTTTTTTAATAGCAGGATTAAATATAGTTTTATCTTAACAAAGTGACTGAAAAACATGTTTTGAGAAACTGTAATATTAATATCCTAGAAGTGAAAGGCATTGCTGTATTCCAGCAGCTTGTTTTAAGAAAGGACTGCCACGTAAGGTCATTGTTACCCTCTGACAACTGACTACACACATTAAAAAAAAAAAAGTCTTGCTATTTCGTCCAGGGTGGCCTCGAACTTCTTGTGTTCAACTGAAGGTTGGGGTCACATCTGTGTACCACCATGCCTGTGTAGCGTTGTTCATTCTTACACCTGTCAGATACCAGTTCTAGCCATGTTCAGTCTTTATAAGGACTAATGAAGGGCTCACCTATTTTCCCATATACATAGCTGCACATAAATGTGGATGCATTGCTATATGTATATATGTACAGATGTGCATGCTATATGTGCCTATGTTGTACAGTGTGTGTATGTATAGAATAACCCCACTTCCTCGATAGCTTCATTGATGTTATAAGCAGTGATATCAATGTTTTATTCAAAGACAAATTGAGTCTAAAGGGATTAGTCATGTCTTTCATGAGTTCATGAACTTACTAGTTTGAAGTTTACACGGAGGAATTAATATTATCATTTCATAATTTCTCACAATTTTGCTTATTTTGTAAATTGTGTTAAGCTTTGGAATAAGATCTAAGTATTTCCCAGCTTTCACCTTAGGATGTTAATTTGGTCATTTCTAGTTACTCTGTCCAGGGTTTCAAGAGGCAGGGCTGAAGTCTAAAAGAAAATTAATAAAAAATATTATGAACTAATATAGATTGTATGAGTCTTCCATTATGCTATGAAATGCTTTCAACAGTCATTTTATTTCTCTTTAAAGGTTTCAGTCTACAGGAAAGCTAACTGGCCACCTGGGCCCTGTTATGTGCCTTACAGTAGACCAGATCTCCAATGGACAGGACCTAATCATCACTGGCTCCAAGGACCACTATATCAAAGTGTGTATTATAGAGGTGGAATTGCATTTTCTTGAGTGATAGGTTCAAAGTACTCACTAATCTAAGCCCTGCCCCACATCTCTTTTCTTTCTTCTGTGATCATTGAGGTTGATTAAGCATCTTAGTTTTGTTTTGCATGAGAACAGGAACTCCCCCTCCTCCTGCAAAAATAATGCTGTCAGTTTCTCCTTGGGGAGGGGAGTGTTCTTGTGCGTGCCTCCTCCATCAGTGATGGAGTGTTGGCAGGTCCCACTCTTCAGCAGTCAACCGTGGCTGCTGTGAATTCTTGAGTGCACCAGTCACGTCATGTATAGAAGACAGTGTTTTGTAGCATTCCCCATCCTCTGATTCTTTCTTTCTGCCCACCTCTTCTATGACGTCACTTGGGCATTGGAGGTGTGACCTAGATGTCCTACTTAGGGCTGAGAACATTCCACAGTCACTTACTCTCAGCACTTTGCAAGGTCACTTTCTCTTAACCAGATCTGTTCCCCCGCCCCTTCTACCCTTTGCTTTTTGGTTTTCATAATCTTTATTTATAGTTACCGATTTGGTTGTTTTTGTTTCTTTTGAGAGAGGGTATTATGTAGTCCAGGCTGGGCTTTGAAGTCTCTGTGGTCAAAATAACCTTGAACATATACTCTTCCTGCCTCTAGCTCCCAAGCGCCGGGACTATAGACTTGTACCATCACATGCCAGCTTCCTAGTTTGCTTCTCTGTTGCAATGGTAAAACACTAAGCAAAGTCTACCTGGGAAAGAAGAGTTTATTTAGATTACAGGTTATAGTCCAACATGAAGGAAATACAAGGCAGGAACTCAAGGCAGGATCCTGGATATAGAGAGTGCAGTAGAGAACACAGAAGGATGCTGTTTATGAGTTTTCTCCAGTGCTCAAGTTTAGCTGCCTTTCTTATACAGCCCAGCCTTTCCTGCCTAGGGATGCTACCACTTACACTGGGCTCTTCACATTAATTGTAAATCTAGGAAATGCTCCACAGACGTGACTACATGTTAATCTGATGGAGATAATTCCTCAGCTGATGTTCCTTCTTCCCAGATGTGTCCATTGACAACCAAGATTAGTCATCATACCCAATTTTATTTATTCCCAGAGACTGACACTGGATTTCATGCATATTAGGCAAGAACTCTACCAACTGAGATATGGGGATATATATATCCCCATTGACTGATTTTGATATTATTCAGTCATAGGTTGTCCTTTTAAGCCAAGTGACTGAGAAAAATGAAAAGGTTTGAAGGATACCTTTGGGAAGGTGGAGAAGGAATCTGGAATTGAAAACCTACCTAACTTTAACTGAATAACATGATATTATTTCAACCTCAAATGCATAGATATATAACATCTTTAGTATTTGAGTGTCACATTTCCTTATTCATACATGAAAAAACCAATTGCTTTTCTTGAAGTTTGCGGCTGTGATGTGCAAACAAAGTCAGTGTGAATGGGGCTCAGTGTCCCTCAGTGTCATTCCTCCAAAGTTTGTGCAGCTAACAGGTTGCTTAGATGCACCTTTGTCTTCCTGTGAATGGGCGCATAGAAGCATGTGTTTAAAAGTCTGCTGTCTTTCTGATTCTCTCTTGTAGATGTTTGATGTGACCGGAGGGGCTCTTGGCACTGTAAGCCCCACCCACAACTTTGAGCCTCCTCATTATGACGGCATAGAAGCACTGACCATTCAAGGGGATAACCTATTCAGTGGGTCCAGAGACAATGGAATCAAGAAGTGGGACTTGGCTCAGAAAGGTCTTCTTCAGGTAATTCAGAAAGTCTGCATGGTATGAAGTGACTATTTCAAAATCACAAAGAAGGCTGGAGAAATGGCTCAGCGGTTAAGAGCACTGACTACTCTTCCAGAGGACCCGGGTTCAATTCCCAGCACATACATGGCAGCTCACAACTGTCTGAAAATCCAGATCCAGGGGATCTGACACCTTCACACCAATGCACATAAAATAAAGATAAATAAATCATAAAAAAATTAAAAAACACACACACACGAGTCATTCAACAACTTGGGGGAGGGGTTCTATATAGATTCTCATTGTTCAACACGGGTCTCTCTTAAAGATTTTTAAAAATTTTTTCAATATAATGTTACAGTCTTTATTATAAAACAATTTGCAAATAAATTTAAACATCACAAACCAAATTTAACTAGATCCAAAAAAATCTCATCGGTCTATATCAGTGGTTCTCAGCCTTCTTAGTGCTGTAACCCTTTAATATAGTACTCATGTTGTGGTGACCCCCAACCATAAGATTTTCATTGCACTTCATAACTGTAATTTCACTACTGTTATGGGTTGTAATGTAAATATCTATGTTTTCTGATGGACTTAGGCAGCCTCTGTGAAAGGTCCTTTGAACCTCCCCCTCAAATGGGCTGCGACTCACAGGTTGAGAATGGAGGTTGTGTAGATTCGCATTAAGTTTTCCACTTTCAATATCAAATATATTTTCTGTACTTTAATTCCCAATAAAGTTACTCCCATCAGAGTGGTAAGTTGGCAAACATTCAACAAATACACGCTTGATAAGAAAAGATGGGCCACTACTAAAAGTTGAAAGATGGAGAATTTTTGTGTAGATCTCCTTATTAAATACTACCTTGAGGTAGAGCATTCACATTTGCCCCAAGCTACATGAAGATCACCTGGAGTTGAGAGACTCCTCAGTCCTGGGAATATTTTCTCAAGTCCAGTAGGCAGTGCTTCCATTTCCTATAGAATGAGCGTAGGGCTGCAGTGTATCAGGTAAGAAATTAGTAAACAGAGAAAACTGTTTGCAATTGTCTGCATGTGTGCATTACAGCTACTACCCCTTCCCTGCTTCTAGGCTGCAGCTAAAGACAAAATACACAAGTAGCATGAACATTAGAAGAACACTTCAGACTCTTTCAATTTTTTATATTGTGAACATAAATATGTTTATACATGCAATCTGGTCATATGGTATTATCTAGTCGTATTTTTTTGGTGTGTGTGTGTTCATCATGAAATAGATAAACTCCCATTTTCCTTAGGCCTGCATATTTTCTAGCAAAGTGTCAGACTGCTTTCACGAGGCAGTTATTCTAATCTATATGCATGCCAGTTTGTAGTTTTCAAGCTTGATTTGTTATGGATATTTTAGGTAATGAAAAAGGAGAAAACCTTTGAGTGTTTTCTGAGTCGTCTAGATGCTATGGATTACTAATCCTGTGTCTTTAATACTGAAAACAGTGTTGGGAACTTGGAAGCAGTTGTAGATTTATTGTTTAAATCGGTGAATGTGTAGAAATGGGCCTATGTAACTTTGAGGACGTTCTGCATTCCTGACTCTGAGTTTCACCACTAAAAGTCCTATAACCACTTTTGGTGTGGCCACTGGTTTTGAAAGATTCCTCTTCCATGCTCTTTTCTCTCTTCTCTCCCAGCAAGTCCCAAATGCACACAAGGATTGGGTCTGTGCCCTGGGCCTGGTGCCGGGCCACCCGGTTTTACTCAGCGGCTGCAGAGGCGGTATTTTGAAACTCTGGAACGTGGATACTTTTGTGCCAGTTGGAGAGATGAGAGGTCATGACAGTCCCATCAATGCCATCTGTGTTAATTCCACCCATGTTTTCACTGCAGCCGAGTAAGTTTCCTCCTGTGGTTGTGCTCTGGGTAGGCTGCTTGTGTTCAGACTTAACGAATCTTGTAAGTGTTTGCAAACGCGGCGGGGGGGGGGTCCCCTCTCTCTTTACAGTCATTCTAGCAACTGGTTCATGATGACTGGTTTACTTTCATTGATTTATTTGTGATATGACCTTGCTCTTTAGTCCAGACTGGCTTAGAACTCATCATCCTTCTGACTTAGTACCCAAGAGATGAGACTGTAGTGGTGTGCCATCATGCCTGGCTCCTAAATTATAATTTCTGATATACATTACAAGTTTAGGCTAGCTTGAGAATGGTAAGTTACTTCCATGTTAGTACCCTGCATATCGTGAATCTGACATCATCAGATCTTTTCTTGGTGACTTAAAAATAATTCATTAATGACAAACTTTGAATTTTTCTGTCTTTGGAAGAGCGGCTAATTTGCTATGATTTATATTTAGAACAAATTACTTTTTAACAATCTTTGCATTTCTTTCTCCATTTAATATATAAGAAGGGGGTAGTAACATCTGTTTCCTCCCTCCTGGAAGGGTTTGATTGACTACTTCATTTCTTGTTTATTTGATTATTCATAATGAACCTTCTGTGTGCCTGGCCTTATTCTAGATTCTTAGGAAGGGAGCAGAAAGCAGAGCAGACACCAACTCTACCTTCTATTCCAACTAGAAGGAGCAGAAAATAAGGAAGAGAAAAACTGCAATGATGACAACGAGCAAGGGTGGGGTCACAAAACAGCAGTAATGGAGGGAGGGAGGCCTCCTGGGGGTGGCATTTCAGATGCTTAAGCAAGGTAGAAAGATTGCCATTGCAGCCATGCAGTGCAGTGTGTACTGCAATCATCATCAGCTCCGGATTGCTTGCCTGTGTTTGCATTTCTTGCTAAATGCCTTATTCTTTTTCTTTATTGTTTCTCTGCTGAGGATTGACTCTAGGGTGTCACAAATACCAAATAGGTTCTTCTCTGATGAGTGATGGCTACAGCTCAGGTGACCTAGGACGACACAGGCCACGCAGACTTTTCTCTAAAGAGTGATGGCTACAGCTCAGGTGAACTAGGGTGACTCAGGTCATGTAGGTTCTTCTCTGACTGGGTGATGGCTACAGCTCAGGTGACCTAGGGTGACATAGGCCATGAAAATAATATATTTAAGATAAGACTAAGTGTTGTATATCACTGGGTCCCAGGGATTGATGTGTGAGTAACTAATTATATTCACCTTTCAAGAGATGATATCATTTTTTTGAGAATTAAACTTTTCACTGTTACTCAAGGACTATTAGATTCCAATAAAATCTAAGAAACTAAATACTTTTGTGTGTATGGGATGGTACTACGATGGAACCTTTGGTCTTATACTTGCTTGGCAATTACTATACTACTGAGCTACACCCCTAGCCCCAAAGGTCTATTTTAAAGTGAGAGCTATTTATATTTTACCTATCAAACATTTCATAGTGCCTTCTATCCATAAAGCATTTTTAAAAGGAGTTTTAGGTTCCCTTCTGTTGCTGTGGTAAAACACCGACCAGCAGCAAGTTAGAGCAGATTGTTACAGCTTACAGTCCATCATCAAGGGAAGCCAAGCAGGAACTCGAAGCAGAAACTGTGGAGGAATGCTGTTTCCTAGCTCGTTCACAGGCTCATGCTTAGCTAGCTTTCTTACACAGCCCTGGGAATGGTGCTGTGGACAGTAGGCTGGACCCTCCTACATCAACTAATAATTTAGACAACTCCCATAGACATGCATACAAATCAATATGATCCGGGCAACACTTCAGTTGACTTTCCTCTCACGTTTCTCTAGGCTGTGTCAGGATGACAGTTAAAGCTAACTATAACACTCTCCCCGACACACAGACACACCATTTTAAACCATAATCCCATAACTTTTCAATTCTTTGTCTTCAAGATTTGATGCAACTTTATAAGTACCTTTAAAAATACAAGCCTTTAAAAATCTAGTCTCTTAGCAGCTGACTCCTGTGAAATAAACAAATTTCATACTTTCTTATTTCAAAAGGGAAAAACCTGGGCATACAAATAAATGAGATTAAAGCAAACCAACAATCTAGCTCCATAGCTCAATGTCTGATACCTGAGACTTACTGAGTAGCTCTCTGGCTCTAAAATCCTTGGGCAGGCCCAGTTCTCCAGCTCTACCATCCCTGGCACACAGAGCTTGTTTTAGAGGTGCAGGCAAGCCCCATTGCAGATCTGCCACTATCCTTGGCAGGATCTTCACGGCTCTGTCTTCTTCACGCCCTGGGTTCTCCACTGCAGCTGAGCATGCTTCTTCACCAGTGGCCTCTCACTGCTTGCTGCCCACTTGAAGTGCAGCCTTGGCCCCTTTGAACCACTTCTTTTTGGTGTTGACCCTGTGAAATACTTTTCTGTTGCTTCAGAAGATTTCACCTCAACAGAGCTCTTATAACTAATCTTGTAATTTATAATAATATATAATAGAGATAAACAAAATATATTAATTTTATATTTTAAATAAAATATATTTAAATTTGAAAAGCTACTTTTAAAAATATACATGACATAGATAAAATAATAAGTAAATAATATAAAATAGGAGATTACTAATCATGGGTGATAGTTCAACCTCCGCCAAGTCAGCATTGATTGAAAAAATTTTACTCAGTGGCACTGGTCTTTTATTAATCAAAACTGATTCTTGAGCTCCAGTCTAACAAGTACTCTATTATTCTAATGGAACACAAGACTTGATTCCTATAGAGATTTACAAAGTCCTTCCCTGAATAGATCCTGCGACCTTGGGTCTTGGCTGGGCAAATTCCCAATTCTGTAGACTCCATATCCCGCTTCCTGTCTCTTCAGCTTGGTGCTCTCTATGCATTTTTCTCCTCTCTGTGCAGAAACATTCCAGGCAGGAAGCATTCTACGAGTTTGTGTTTGCTCTTCTTATGCAATACTGCACAACTTCTATGTGCATTAATGGAAGACCTTTGAGGAAAATTGTTTTTATAAGTCATTCTGAGAGCTATTTGGACATTTCTGCCTCTGCTCATATGTCCATTTTAAATTTATTGTCTTGTAGCGATCGGACTGTGAGAATCTGGAAAGCCCACAATTTGCAAGATGGTCAAATCTCCGACACAGGAGATCTGGGGGAAGATATGGCCAGCAATTAAACATGAGTGGAGTTTAGCATAAACCGACACTGTGAGGATGCTCTGTGTTCCTTAATGAAGATGATGTCCTGCACTTATTATTAATGGAATCAACTGGAAATATATCGGACCCTATCTGCTAGATAAAAATGTATTCTAATCAAACTGTACTGTCTTGTGTGTGTAATATTAATATGTACCAACACATATGCTTCTTACAATTGATGTATTGCTTGAATCACACTTTGACTGTGGCTGGATTTTTGTGCCTAGCTATAAAAAGATACTTTCAAGTAATTTGAGTTCTAAGATGTCTGCTTTTGTGGCAGCCAGAAGCATACCCAGAGTAAAACAATCCTCCCTGTTAACTCATTCCGATGTGTTCATATAACTGACACCTTTTGAACACATCTTGGAACCGTTCATCCTGCTCATCAGGAATTTTGTCAGTCTACAAGGGGTTCCAAATTTCAAGGCTCTTTCATTGCAATGGAATAATAAAACCAGAAACTGTTGTTGATGGTTTCTCATACTTGATCTTAGTCTGCTAAGAAAGGTAACAGTTTGTGCTAAAATCTTCATGTTTACCTGTATTGACCAAAGCGTTCGGTTGTTCTGTATTCTGTGCTCAGCGTGGAAGCGCCACACAGCTGCTGTGCTTTTAGTGCTGGGTCTGTATTCCGTGACAGTGAGCTGTTGATTTCCTAACAGAAAGATATTTTCATCTATTTTCCTATGGAATTGTTTCTATTATTATCTTTTAATTTCTTTTTATTTCATAGTAATAGCTCCTTTCTCTTTCCTCTGATTTTTTTATATGCTGCTAAATATATTTTAAATATACTGTGTTTGCACACCTTGGTAGACTTTTATCATTTGTGGTGGGAAACAATGTAAATAGGTAGATTGTAAAGAGAGACTATCTGGCATTATGGCTGTATGAATTTCTACCTACTGTTTGATTGGGTTTTGTTAAAGGATGTATAATTTATCTGCTCAGAATATTAATTTGTAAATTCTGCAAGTTTAATTTTATGTAATGGTATAACTTTTGAAATGATTGTCTTGTGTTATTTTTTTTTGCCCTGAAAATATTTGTTTGTAAATGAAAGTTTAGCTAGTGCTTAAATAAACATGATACTATGAATTGTTTTTATTCTATTCCTCTTTTTCTAATTGGAAGAAAATTCCAGTGTTGGCAAAACTTGTTCGTCTGCGTGTGGTGTGAGCAAAGACCCAGGTGTCCAACTGTTTCTTTGTTCATGAGACTTGATACAGATTGAAAAGCCCCAGCTGTAACCTCAGTTTGATGAACCATAGAAATGCTAGTTAAAGAAATTAAATCAGTTGATGTAACTGGAGGGATCTGGACAGAGATAATAATACAAAAAATTATTGTTATAAATGTGAAGGCAGTGACCTTGCCTCCCAGCAGAGAAGGGCATGGACAGAAACAAGATGCAAGGGCAGGTGTAAGCTGCAGAAGAGGCTTCCAGGCTCCAAACTCTGTGTTATAATTTTTCTTAGGTCCCAAATATTACCTGTTTGTTTTATGTTGAGCTGTACATGTATTTCTCTATCTTCCTTTATGCATGTGTATGGTGTTTTAGGGAAAACATTTTTTTTTAAATGAAGGGACATATTCTTCTGGTCCTCTGGGAAAGCAGCTAGTGCTCTTAACCACCGAGCCATAGTTCCAGCTGCCGCTGTTCTTGCTTTTACAGCTTTTGTAAAAATGTAAAGATGTTTGTTACCTGAGGACTACATAAAAGCACGTTAACCATCCACAAAATAAATCAAAACTGCGGTGAGATGCCATCTCACCCGTGTGAGAATGGCTATTGTGAAACTTACCAAAAAACCTGCTGGTAGTGTTAACATTAGCCCGGCCATCATGGGAAACAATATGAAAACTCTTCAAGAAACTAAAATTAGCTGGATGTGGCGGTACGGGCCTCTGATGCCAACACTGGGAGGCAGAGGTCCGCCTTCAGAATTTCAGCCCAGCCTGAGTGAAATAGGTCCAAAGGTACCTTCAGCCACCAGCCAGACATTTCTGAAGCTAAGGGCTGGGCAGATAGCTCAGTGGTAGAACCGATTAGCATGCCCAAGAATCAGCATCAAAGACACCAACAAAAATCAAACAATCTCTCCCCCACAAAACCCACCAGCCCCCCACAACAAAACGCAAAACAAATCTAAAACAACCATATAATCCAGATAGAGCACTCCTGGATATGTACCTGAAGGAGAGTGAAGCAGTCATCACAACGGCTAAGATACGGTCATCGCCTTTCAACAGGAGGAGAAATCTAACAGCATATATGCACATGAAGAAGAATGAAATCGCGTCATCTCCTGGGCAATGGCTGTAAATGGAGTTTGCATCATACTAGGGCTAGAAGCCCGATGCAGACAAGATCAGATGTTTTCTTTCATATGTAGAACAGCAGCAGCAGAGTTTCTAAAGGAGTATTTGAAAGCAGAAGAGGGAAAAATGGAAAATGGAGGAAAAGAAGGGAGAGAAGGGGAAGAGGAGGCAATTAGGGAGCAAGGATTTGAGCAGAGCTGTGTGTGTGTATGGAAAAGTAACAGAGACAATCTTTAATCTAACAGTGGCCAAATCTCATTATCTAGAGACTTAGGAACCTTTCACTTTGCCTCATACCCTAATACAGAACCTCACCATGGGGATCAGGTTGCCTCAAAAAATATGATCCACCTGCCTCTGCCTTCCAAGTACAGGGATTATATGGCTGTGCCACTGCACCATTCTTGCCCTGATTTACCTGGCCAGCTAGGTTGATGTTCTTGCAGCTTAGACAAGTAATAAAGAGTTCTGGAAACTGTGTTCCCAGTCCCTGGAAGTGGCATAGATACCAGCAACAAAGAATCAACAACTTGAGATGACTTTCTTGTCTAACCTTTACTCTAGGCATTTCTTCAGGGTAAAGTAGCCTCATCTAGTCCATCTTCCTATAAAAGAGAAAGGTCTCCATGTGCTTGAGTTGCCAAGTCTTCCAGGATGAAGATGCTTTGAATCCAGATGACTACATCCTGACTTGGTGATTGGTGGTCTGAGATCAATTGCACCTATAATCTCTTACTTAAACATCTTTTTGTGAAGTATCATTGCTTATTTGTTGTATTTGATTTTGATGTTTCTCCAAATAAATAAGGGAAAGTTTGAGGATTTTGTTTTCGTTTTAGTTGGTGGGGATTTGCTGTTTGTTTTGAGACAGAACCTCACCATGGGGATCAGGTTGCCTCAAAAAATATGATCCGCCTGCCTCTGCCTTCCAAGTACAGGGATTATATGGCTGTGCCACTGCACCATTTGAACTTATTTGTTTTTATATTAAATACAGCAAAGGTATACATAGATTTCCCCATGAAACCCGTACCTGCTGGGGAATATTATTTTAAGGTGTGTGACTTTTGTTTATGTTGCATTTGTTTAACTCTGTAGCTGTGTTACTGTGCCTGTCTAAAACACCTGATGGCCTAATAAAGAGCTGAACGGTCAATAGTGAGGCGGCAAAGAGGAATAGGTAGGACTGCCGGGTAGAGAAGATAAATATAAGGAGAAATCTGGGAGAAAGGGATCTGACCACAAGAGAGGAAGGAGGAGGACTTCAGGGGCCAGCCACCCAGATACCCAGCTACACAGCCTGAAAGGGAGTAAGAAGGAAAGAAAAGGTAAACCAGAATAGAGAAAGATAAAAAGCCCCGAGGCCAAAGATAGACACGATAATTTAAGAGAAGTTGGCAAGAAACAAGTCAAGCTAAGATCAGGCATAACTAAGAATAAGCCTCCATATGTGATTTTTCGGGAGCTGGGTGGTGGGCCCCCCAAAAGTCAAAAGAGTAGAAAGCCTAAAGAGTAAAACCGAAATCAACAAACATCTGACTTAAGGAAAATATTTTATGGGGCAGGAACTCTAATTACTGAGCGTGGTCTAAGCATTCCTATAGAGTGAAGGTGAGAAATGGCCCACTGTGCCCACCTCTGTGTGAGCAAAAACTAGATCCCCTCCTTCAGCTGAAAAAAAATCTAGATAAACATGTGAAATTTTTCTTTGTGTTTTCTTATGTGTAAACTGCCTTGTCTTTTGTTGTTCTTGAGAGTTTCTTATTACAATACAACATCAAAGTGCAGCCTAATTCAGAGAAAGAAGAGGCCGTTCCTGAGACACAAGCATGTACTACATGAATCACAATCTCCCTTTCAGGAATCCACTCTGCTCTCCACATCCCATGTGGCACTGGGAAAGCTCAGGGCTGGTAAGATCTGAAACCAGAGCTTCTCATTTCCCCTGGGGGACTTGTTAAAGCGCACATTGCCTGGCTTCCTCCCTGACTTTGATTCACAAGAATCTGCATATCTAGCTACTGTGCTTCCCAGATAACACCGGTGGGAGACCCTTCACCTTGAGAACCCCAGTTATGAGGGAATTCTGTTCTGCTCAGTGCTGAGATCCAGTTTGGCAAGAGCAATTAAAACTCACTGGAAGGCAGGCTTTTCCTAACATTGGTTAATGGTCAGGCCTCTCTTCTACTCTGAGCATAATAAGCATTACCACGCCATGACTGGGAGATGCAGGCTGCACATGCCTGCAGCTCCCACTGTTCCTGGAGGCCATGTGTGAGAGGAATGTGGCTTTCAAATAGCGACAGGGACAGCAGCTTGAGAAGAACATCACACCATACCTACATGTGTTTCCCCATCGTGTGAGACAGTCAGTGCACTTATGTAAGTATACTGGGCTTGGAGTTTCTTTTCTAGTCCGTTAAGGTACTGTAATTACCTCAATGTTAGCAGTTGGCATAGGCTTCAAGGAATAATTTATTGAGAGGCAGTTTGCAGGGATTTTGTGGAGTAGTTCCAGGATCTGCTTTCCAGAAAGTACTGTGCCTAAAATTGGCCCAGGTTTCCCTTACCTTTATTTCAAATAAGTGGAAGAGTAAAGATTGTTTTCTCCCTTTCTGCGGGGTAATGCTTGAATTCTAGAATAGAGAAGTAGTAATGAAAAATAAAAGTACAAAGGAAAGAGGAAAATGGGAATCCTAAAGAGTGTGATGGGTTGTGGTAGCGGCTCAAACTTGGCTATCCCTGAGGAAGCCGAGAAAGCTTCTGCTGTGTAGCAAACTATCTTGTTGATAATGGACAGAAGGGAACAGATCTTTTATGTAGCCAGACTCATTAGAGGCAGTTGGAATAGTCCATTTGGAGTGTTTCCTGGGCACAAAGTAGGTGCCAAGCTTGGAAATGGAGAGGCTGTTCATGATTGGAGAGAGAAAGGATTCTAAATGGTCTTTTGGATTTGGGAGTACAAGGGTGATAGAGGCTCCCATGGCTCTGCCATGGATTAATTTGATGCTTATAGTGTCCTGAGAGGAAGGAGGAAGAGGGGGAAGTCTGAAAGCCATCCTTGACATCCGCATCTAATACAGTGGTTCTCAATCTTCCTAACACTATGACACTTTTATACAGTTCCTCATGTTGTGATGATCCTCAGTCATAAAATTATTTTCATTGCTACTTCACAACTAATTTTGCTACTGTTGTGAATGATAATGTGAATATCTGTGTTTTCTGATAGCTTTAGGCAACCCCTAGGAAAGGTTCATTGGGAGTCGTGACCCACAGGTTGAGAACCACTGATCTAGGGCTGCATGGGATCTTGTACTGTCTTATCCTTTCTCTAGCTCCACTGCTACTCCATGCCAACATCCCTTGGTTCCTGGCCTTCTGTGGTGGAATTAGTTGTTTTCTGTTGCTGCGACAGAATTTAATTACAGAAAGCAGCTTAGAGAAGAGAGGGAGTTGTTTGGGCTTACAGTCTGAGAGGCATGCCAGCATGGTGAAAAAGGCATGGCAGCAGTGTAATGATTCACATGAGACAGTTGTTGACAGTCGTGCTGACTGAGGCGATTAAGGTTTAGGTCCTTTTCACTGATGACCAGATGAAGAGCAGTCTCGTGCCCCTGAAAAGTCACTTGGGGCCTAAGTTCAGGGATACAGAGCTTTTAAAGGGAAAACATCACAAAGATCACAATTTGCAACAAAGTTAGATGAGGAGCAGAGTAACCTCAAAATATTCATTCCTAGCAGAATATAGTAGTTATTTTAGACATAATGTGCTAATTATTTGGATTAATACATAGTTAAGAGCATGGAAATATCAAATGTGTTGTCAAGGCAGATGTGACCATTGGAAGAAGACAGTGGAGGGCTGAGAACTGTCTAAGCAAACATGCAATGGAGTCAGAACAGCAGGAACCTGGAAGCCAGGAAGCAGAGTGCTCACATTTCATCTATGCACTGGAAAAAGAAGAGAACAGGATGTAGGTCAAGGTTATAAAACCTCAAGGTCCTATGTCCTTCCTCCAGCAAGACTACACCTCCAAAAAGTTCCAACACCTTCTTAAATAGCACCACCAATGGGGTACCAAGCACTCAAATGCATGAGTCTATGGTCAACATTACCTATTCAAACCTCAGCAGCTATCTGTTTCAGTTACACTTTCAAACTTCTCCGGGGGGGGGCATTTTCCATGAAAATATGTATCCAGGTTCTCTGTGCTTAGAAAGATTCAAAGGATTCCATTCTTCTCCAGGCAATGACAAAGGGCTCTGTGGAATATTCCTTTACACTGTGTGAGTTTATGTTGCTGTGATTGGCTTGATAAAGAAGCTGACTGGTCAACAGCTGTTGAGGATAAGGATAGGCAAAAGAGTCAAACTGAGAATGATGGGAAGAAGGATGGAGTCAGGAGTCATGAGCAGATGCAGAAAGAAGCAAGATCAACATGGCATACTGATAAAAGGTACCAAGTCACATGACAAAGCATAGAGAAGAAATATGGCTTAATTTAAGTTTAAGAGTTAGTAATAAGCCTGAGCTATTGGCC
>LOJH01014725.1:0-23923 GCA_001685095.1 Ellobius talpinus
TCTACAAGAGCTAGTTCCAGGACAGGCTTCAAAGCTGCAGAGAAACCCTGTCTCGAAAAACCAAACACAAAAAACAAAGCAACAACAACAAAGAACAATGGCTCCTAATAATGAGAAGAACAGATTGGGCCTGGCCTCCAGGACCACACCCCCTGCCCACCCAGAGCGCGGCCATTACTCTGGTAGTAAAGCATCATTTCTTCCCTCAGACTCCAGTTGGCTTAGTACAGTTGGACAGTATTAGCTATGCCAGAAAGAACAGAAAGAACACACCAGAAGAGTTCGTTTTTTTGTTTTGTAGCCCAGGACAGCCTTGAACTCCAGACCAGTGTGTCTCAGCTTCCCACATGCTGAGATTACACGAGCACACAACCAGCCCAGAGGAATGAATTTTGAAATCTATAGCTTTGTCATATTTGTTATTTTTGTTATTGTTGTGTGCGTATGTTGTAGGTGAAGTCTCTCTGCTAAATGAACCATCAGACGGTGCACCGGCCTTTAAGCAAGCAGTTTGCTCTAGGTTTTGATGTAAGTCTCTGCTCTTAGTGCATTCTCACAGATCCTCCCTCTCATAAAATTTTTCTGTTTTAAGTCCTTAGGCTTTGATTCTTCACTCCTAGTTCTCCAGCTATAGTTTGGGTCTTGACTATCCCCCCAAAGACCCATGAATTAACAGTTTGGTCTCTGGAATAGCACTGCAGAAAATGACAGAGTCTTGCAGAGGTGGGTCCTCTGTGAACTCGCATTCAGTGACAGGGATTCTAGGGCTCCTCTCCCCTCTTTGCTTCTTTGTTCCCTTACTTGCTATAAAGTGGGTGGGGTCGCTCTACCTCATGTTCCCGCCATGAGCCACTGCCTGGTCATGAACCCAAAGCAGTGGGACCAGTCATACAAGGGACTGGAACCTCCAACCTGATCCAAAATAAGCTTTTCTTCCTGATGAATCTCTCAGACATTTGCCACAGTAATGGCAAACTGGCTGAAACCCACCCTTTTCAAACATAAACGATCCTCATAGCGGTGACAGACTGATAACCACCCTTTGCAAACACGAACTATCCCAGTACTTCCAAAGCCATCCCCTCTCACTATGGGGGGGGGAATGACCGCACGGAGCTGCATAGGTAAATCTAACCCAGGAAGACGAACTTGAAAAGTTCCCCTTTACAGTTACCAGAAATGAAAAGCGGGCCCCATGGCTGATACAATTTCCTCTGAGACACTTCTATTTCCAGCCTGTCTAAGGTTTCTATCTTAGGTCTCCGAGGCTGGAAAAGTTGCAGACTGTCATAGAGCTCCTCTATTTTGTAATTCGCAGAAGCGCAAGTGAAGAAGGCTTTTCTTTGATTGCAGGTGGGGTGGAGGAAATTGGCCCAAATTATATCAAAACTGTCATGACCTCAAGACTGAACACTAAGTATTTGATATAGAGCTTGCAGTTGGAAGCATTTGAGAAGGACCAACTGTTTCTTCTGGGGTCTTAAAGAACCTTAGAACGATGTTCATGCTTGCATGTGGTTTAAGCTGCTTGGTGCTGTGTCCTGCAGATTGCACCGGTGTGTGTGTCTTCCAGGATAACAACGCCACTCTTCATTCTCCCAAACCCCTACAGAGCCTATCCCATGAACCGAAAATGCATTGCCTATCAATACTGGCTGATGATGGATATAAGAGAAGGAAATTGTATTACTTATGATCACAGCCTTTTAGGGTTTACTGGGGAGTTCCAAGATAATCACAAGCATTTGAAGCAGGTAGGATACATTTTAAATTTGGAAGAGAATAGCCACCTACTTCACATGTCAGAGATATCATTTCAGAAAATGTCTCTTCTGTATTTAGAATTCAACTTCCACGGAAGAAAAAAATCAGCCTTAGTTGTAGCGGTTCTATTTTTTTTTCCATCCAAGAGAACAGTGTGTGAGCCAAGGTCAAAAGTAATTGTTGAATTTGCCATCTCACTTCAAAGAAATGAATGGCCGGGGGAATTCACAGAGGCAATTTATGGGAAGTCAGAACTCCAATAATTCATGAAAGAATTATTCCATGTATTTGTGTGTGTGTATGGTGGGGTGTGTATTCACACGTGTGTGCAAACATGAATGTGGAGTCCAGAGGTTGATTTCACCCTACTTCCTCCATCATTGTCCTTACTGCCTTTTGAGGCAGGATTTCTCAGTACATCTGCAGCGCATCAATTCATACTGGCTGGCCAGCAAGCCCCAGAGATCCTTCTGGTTTTGCCTCCACAGTGCCATCATTAGTGGCACATACCACTACAACTGGCGTTTTTAAATGGGTGCTGGGGCTCAAACATGGGCACTCATGCTTGCATAATCCTTTTTTAGAAATGATTTAAACAAAATTGCACATCACAATAATTCAGCAAAGCGAGACACAATACCAAAATATTGCTGATAAACTAACCTTTCACAAGCCTAGAGAAAAGTTGTCTGTGCATACAAATTCCCTTTCTGCTCCTGTGTTTAAAGCTGAACAGCCAACACAAGGTCTGCTGTGTGATGTAGCCTTTGGGTCATCCTCCTTTGTGGGGATTCTACACACTAGATTCTTCCAAGCAGTATAAAGTCAGGTGGCTTTGATACACACATACGCCAAGCTCTAGTGGAGAGCAATGCTGCCTACCATGAGCAGTAAAGAAACCACTAGATCAGTCACCTAACAGGCAAATGAGGGACAGTGCATTAAAGAAAGTAATTCAGGTCTGGGAAGACAAGCATCATATGTCTTCACTTAGATTTAAAATCTTATAGAGTCAAGGTCATAGATGCAAGTGACCAGAAGTTAGGGAGTAGAAGGAATGGAAGGATATTGACCAAAAGGCACAACGTTGCAATGAGACAGGAGGAATAAATGACAGTATTTGAGGTGACAGATATATTGAGTCAGTCATTCCACATTGTGTGCCTATGACATCAGCATCCTGTACTTGATAATTGCATATGTAATAATTTTCCAATATACAATTGGAAATACATAAAAGAAATTATTGGGAGGACAAGTGGAAAACTCCCAGAATCCAGGGGGAAGCTGTAGGAAGTCATAGATATACAGACAGCAGGGACCAAGTCAATATCATGCCACAGGCTGTCTCCACTCAAGTCACGGATTTAAATCACTCAAAATTCAGAGTCTGTGGCGAGAGCCCAAAGTTGGCTATCCTTGGACTGGTACCCTGGCTGTCTGGGGGCCTTTTCAAAGTCCATAATGGCAATGGGCCTCACTGCCCCTCAAGGCTCAGATGCCTACAGGATGAAGTATTTTGATGCTGGACAGCTAAACATACATTATAGTATTGTTTTTATTAGCTGCAATTTAAAGAGGGAGATACTCCAAGTGGTTCTCAATTACAAATTTATATGATGGGCTGGAGAGATGGCTCAGTGGTTAAGAGCACTGGCTGCTCTTCCAGAGGTCCTGAATTCAATTCCTAGCAACCATATTGTGCCTCACAACCATCTGTAATGGTGAGATCTGGTGCTCCCTTCTATCACACAGACATAAATGCAGGCAGAATATTGTATACACAATAACTAACTAACTGAATAAATAAATCTTATAAAAAGAAATCTGTATGATGTTAATGGAATCTAATCTCCACCACAGTCTATGGCTCTGTTCTTTCAGAATTCCCTTGGATTTCAGTGATTTGGGGTGACTCTTTCCCCTTGTCTACTCTTCTAAGCCACAAGGTAAGAAAGAAACTCTTGACCAGAGATTTGTAAAAACTGAAAGTCTGCCCCATTTCCCCCAATAGGGACTACAGTGAGTCACTTGCTAATAAACCGAAACTCTCAGCTCAAATTAAATATGCATAGAGCCAAGTAGACTTCAGACAACAAACTTGCCTTGATTTACAGCAAGGAGGAGCAACGGCCATTGCTTCATACCATCTCCCATGTCTGCCCTCTTACGGGATTCCTCACAAAGTCTGCAATTTGTAAACGCTGCCATGGTGGTGAAGGAGTGGATGTCCCCTTGAGACCCAGCCCTCCAGAGCGGAGCTGATCAGTCCATGTGGCTTTGAGGAAGTTGGCCTCGGGAATGAAAGTTAACGGATATGCGTAAAAGGGAACATTGATAAAATAGAAAACTACCTTAAATTTCAAAGTCATTCTTTACAAAGGACTTTCCAGTACACTAAACTTCTAATAGCATCCATTGTGTGAGCATCCTGATGCTAGCCTCTTCTTTAGATGAGACTATTTGGAGCTCGGGAGCTTAAGTGGTTAGTTGAAGAAGCATGAGCTCTCAAATCTAGGCCTCTTAATTCCAGTGAAAATCCTGCTGTGTTTAAGACCAGATGGGAGGGACCTCAATGCTATTACTAGTTTGGAAAACAAACAAAGAAACAAAACAAACAAACAAAAACCCCAAAACCTTATGATCAGCTTCTGGAGAGGAGATATAGATCAGCACTACCCCAGTGGTGATGCCCAAGAGAGAGCTGCTCAGATGCAGAGGGAAAGAGGGGTGTTTCTGTTCTTGGAGCTGGTACCCAGAGGGTCATCATTGCTGCTGGATGCTATGGCAGTCTACTGGAAGTCATGGCTAAGCAAGCTAATCTGTTCCGCCTTGAGAAGAAAAGCGAGCTCTTATTTACACGGGTGGAATACATGTGTGCATGGAACAGCAGATTCCAGAGCAGTGAAAGGAGTGTGACTTTGGACTCAGAAGGCCTAGGGTGAGGCATTCTGGCGTGTCTCTGGGCTCCACCGGTGATTTGGGACACATAGGAGAGAGACAGCTTAGGCAACTGGCTCTAAGAACACAGAGACCCAGCTTTGTCTCCTGCCCCGGAACTCTGAACCAATGCAGCTACTCCAAATGCTTTGAACTTGAAGCAAGGCCCTGGTGGCAACTCTTCCCCAAAGCATAAGACCAGCCAAACAATCGCCTTCCTCTGCCAACAGAAATGACAGTAAAAATGCTGAGACAATGGGCTTATCAGGAATCCACTTTATCAGCTTTCTTACTAGTGTTGACAGCCTTGGCATAGCTCAAAACCCATTGTGGGCTATCAGCTTACTAAAAGCACCCCAACCCAGCTAGAACTCTGTTGAGATGAATAGGAAGGTACAGCATTAAAGTGTTCATGCTGCAGACCCTGGAGGCAGCAGTCTGGTTCTGTTCATAAGGCCACTGGGCTGACCCACCAGCACGCAGCCTCTGGCCAGGACTGCTGTCTGTATTCTCTCTCCGGCTCCACTGGCAACGGTCTCGCATCTGTACCTTGACATTGCCCATGGTGGGAGTATTTACATCATGGAAATACACAAAGTAAAATCCTTAATTTCCATGGGGTTGGTTATAAAACAACACTCAGGTGTCCTCTTCCCTCACTGAACAGTCCCTTTGCAGGTCATGGAGGCAGCTAGAAGGCCTGTGGAAATCACCCTTAATTTCTCCTCTCTCGTGCAGTATGGGTAACTGCTGCGTTGAGTTCACCACCGCGATCTCCTGCTGTGTAATCAAGAAAACAGGTAGTACTGGAGAAGTCAGTGCCCTAAGGCACCCTTTGTGGAGCAATCCTAATTTGTGCTTTTAATCTCAGGGCCAGGATGCATTGAATTTAGAGATCCAAAGACATACAACGAAGGTGCTAAATGTGCAGCTGGCTTTCA
Organism: Ellobius talpinus; assembly: GCA_001685095.1. Lineage (NCBI taxonomy): Eukaryota > Metazoa > Chordata > Mammalia > Rodentia > Cricetidae > Ellobius > Ellobius talpinus. The sequence goes on from LOJH01014725.1 coordinate 5,646, forward strand.
GAGGCCAAAGGCAACACATTTTTTGTATATTGCACAATGTCAAACACTCAAATGTTTGCTCCTTTGAAGATGACGACGAAGCACTGGCCATAATTTAGTTCATCTGTGGATTCCCCAAAACAATGGGCCACAGAGGAAGACTGGATGTGCTGTTCTTCGTTCACGGCCCACGGGCAAGTACAAAACCCAGAGTGAGCCTGGTGTTTACACATCTCTCAATAACGTCCCGTATCTTCACTGACTTTCACCTCTGCACTTACTGAGTGCACTATTGGCTTTTGGGAGATATGCAGCAAGACCCTTGGATTTCTGCTAGGACCTTCTGTAGGGACACTGCTCTGTTACCAGGAGTCTTAGTGGCCTTGGCACTATTACCCATAGAGGGACTTTAGGGAAATTGCTCCACTTCCAGTTTTCTGTTCCATTTCCTAAGACAATGGGTTCCACATTGTCCGGGCTTTGGTATTCAAACACCTCTCTGAAAAGTTTACAAAAGTATTTCAGCTTAAGAATTGGCTACGGCCATGTTACTCACTTTACTGACAACCTAAAAAAAAATGTTCTACATTTTTGTAAAGCAGTAACCAAAATAAAAATAAAAGCACCACCAACACCAACACCAAGTCCTTTTGAATATTGCTAGGGCAGAGAGAAGGCAGTGACAGGGATTGAAATGGCGTTTTCCTGTTGACCTAAAACTGAGAAACAAAAGGATATGTGCCATTAAGATGACTTTTTTGTAACCAAAAAATGCATCTAAAATGGCTTAAACATTAGAGAACTGTTTTGATTCAAATAATAGAACCATGTGTATCATGCCACACCTATTAGCACAGATATACCAAAAAGGTAAGAAGTTAAGTGTCAGCAGACATGGGAGGGAAGGGAACACTGTGGGAATGGCAATTGGTACTGTCACCGTGGACAATGATATAAATGTCCCTCCAAAATTGAAAAATAGAAATATCATACGTTTCATCAGTCTTTCCTCCGAAAAGAAATGAAGTTGCAGCTTCATAAAAATGCCTACGCCCCATGATCACTGAAGCATCTTCACGATCACCATGATACAGAAGCGAGCTAAGAGGGTACTGACAGACGGGTGATAGGGTAACATCGTTGTGTTGAAACACCATGATCAAAAGCAAGATGAGGAGGAAATAGTTTATTTGACACAGTTCCATATAACAGCTTATCATCAAAGGCAGTGAGTGCAGAAACTCAAACAGGGCAGGAACCTGGAGGCAAGAGCTGATGCAGAGGCCATGCAAGAGTGTTGCTTACTGACTTGCTCTTCATGGCGTATGCAGGCTGCTTTCTTATAGAACACAGGATCAGCAGCCCAAGGATGGTACTTCCCACAGGGGCCTGGGTCCTCCCCCATCAATCACTAAATAAGAAAATGCCCTATAGGCTTGCCTACAACAGGATCTTATACAGGCATTTCCTCAATTGAGACTCCTTCCTCTCTGATGACTCTAAGTTGTGTCAAGTTAACATAAAGCTATCCAGCACAGATGGATTAGGAAAATATGCTATACATACCCAACGGAATATTACTCGGTCTTACACAAAGGAGGTCCTGTCATGTTCAGCATGAATACACTGTAAGGACAGTATGCTACATAAAGGAAAATATTGGAAAAGCTCACTTACCAACCTAAAAACAAAGCTGGACATAATGTTTTCTGGGAGTATAAAAAAATAAGAAAAGAAACAGTGATAAGCTATTTTTAAAAACCTCTTTAACTATTTAGGAGAGACTAGCTTAAAGCTTTTTGAATTTGCATTTTTGATGTGGGATTCCCTCTGTATGCTGTGAATATGTTTTATTACCATTGGTTAATAAAGAAGCTGCTTTGGCCTATGGCAGGGCAGAATATAGCTAGGTGGGAAAACTAAACTGAATGCTGGGAGAAAGAAGGCAGAGTCAGGTAGACACCATGTAGCCACCTAAGAAGTGAGATGTGATGTAGCAAACCACAAGCCTCAGGGTAAAATATAAAACAATAGAAATGGGGTAATTTAAGATGTAATAGTTAGTTAGTAAGAAACCTGAGCGAAGAAGCCAAAGAGTATGTTAAACCTCAGAATGGTTATTTTATAAGCAGCTTCGGGAACAGGTGGGTGGAAAAAACCTGGTCTAGGGGACCAGTGGGCTGGAAAATACTTAAAGCTATACATTTTCATCCCTGCAAACAGGTTAAGCATCATTTGAAGATCCTTTCCATTCTTGCAGAAGGAAGCTTTCCATGTACTAGCATTTGGGAATCTGTCATGACACCTGGGTTCCCTGATGCTGTCCTGGGGCTATGAGTGGCTCTATGCTGAGGACAATGTTTGAAGGCAGAAAGAGTGCTCCCTTTTTTATTATCTGTCTTAAGTTTTTATTTTTAAAAATCCAGATCTCAATTCTTTAGAAAAAATTGAACTATTGTGATTGCCTTAAAATAATGAGAAAACTACTCACCCCACCCACTTTGTGTGAAAACTTCTTGAATTAAATTCATCTAAGGTGTGTGGCTATGTGGGACAGCTTGGATACTCATGTATCTCAGTGGGGGACAGCTTTGATACCCATATGTTGCTCTGTGGACAGCTTGGATACCCATGTGTTGCTATGGGACATCTTGGATACCCATGTGTTGCTGTGTGGACATCTTGGATACCCATGTGTTGATGTGTGGACAGCTTGGATACCCATGTGTTGATGTGTGGACAGCTTGGATACCCATGTGTTGCTGTGGGACAGCTTGGATACCCATGTGTTGCTATGGGACAGCTTGGATACACATGTGTTGCTGGGGGACAGCTTGAATACCCATGTGTTGCTATGGGACAGCTTGGATACCCATGTGTTGCTGGGGGACAGCTTGGACACTCACAATAAATGGTGTTCAGTTAGAAAGGTCAAGAGCAAGAATATACACTGGTTGCATAGCCCCTGGGATCTACTTATGTGGCCCTATTCCTACCCAGAGCAGCAACAGCCCCAGGCACCACCTCCTCCCTACAAAGGCCGCCAGGAGGTGCTTGGCTTCCATTCCTCCACTAGTCAATAAAGGGAAAGGGAGGTGGTAGGATAGCTAGAGGTACAAGAGAAGCCTTCCCCTCTTCTCAACTCATGTGAGCAGTATGGTTGTTGTCATTAGATCTTGTCTAAAGAGAAGACGGTAAAACAAATTGCTGACAGAAGAGGTACCATTGAGACAGATCACTTTCTCACATGCCAGCATGGCAACCTCCTTCAGTCTTCTAGGGGTGGACTACGGGAAACCAACAGGTATGCCTTTCTTGTGATTGCTCTACCTCCAAGGTGTCTGGCATGGGGCAAATATCCAAGCAACAAGGGGATAAGAATGTGCCCTGGTGATGGGGGAATTGGTACAGAGTCGAGTGATGATCTGTAGCATGTTAGCGAGACTCCAAGTCTCCTGTAAGAGATGCAGCCAGAATGGTGTGCAGCAAGGCTGGGGAGGGGACTGTCTTCTTGCCACGCGACAACCATTGCTTCCCCAACTCACTCCCCTTCCTTGTCAGTAATTTATGCCTGGAAGAGGAAAGGAATAGGTCATCAAAGCTCAAAGTCTACATTGGCTCAAAGGAAGGTCTTTGAATCAGACAGATAGTGGTATTTACTCAATAGACAACTAGGTTTATTTAAAAAGCAGAAAGTGTTGCCAAGATGTTATAGATTCTGGACAATGCCTTGTGGGATACTCTGCATCAAGAAGTAGACAATACAGTATAGCCGAGAGTTATTGGGGAAATTTTTCTTCATTTTAAACCAACTTGCAACTACAGAGTGAACATATCCTACACAGGAGGAAGGTGAGTTATGGCCCAACTCAAAGCTCCAAAAATATTCATGTTCCATTTCTAGCCTATCCACCATTGATGCTATTGAGGATGGATGAAAATGAAGCCTTATTAATAAATCTCAAGAAGAAGAAAGCATAGCATCTAGGTTCCATGAATGAGGGAGGACGCATTCACAAGAATGTAAAGTCAGAGTCTTTACAGAAATACTCAGCCTGTGAACTCCAAACCTCTAGCAGGTGACTTCTTCAAATCAGCAGACCTGAAAACCAGCAGCCAGAGCTAAAGCGTGAGATGAAGTTGAGAACAGCAAGGTCTACGCAAGAATTTCTTCACACAGGAACAGTGGGAGGCCTTTGATGCAGAATGACGACACAATCACTCATTTGGAGAAGCTAATCTCACTGCTGTGTGGGAAACAGAGCAAAAGGGTCCAAGGAGGGGAGCTGTTGCCATGTTACCACCGTTTCACCGCTGGAGCAAATGGCAGGGTTTCACCTTTTCAGGCCAAATAGCATTGCAGTGGTTACAGTTATTCCATTTTCCTAATACAGTCTCTGAACAACTATCCTTCAGGCTGATTCCACACTTTGGTTGTTATATTCTAAACAGTGCTGCAATGAACTTTGGGAGTATGGTATCTTTAAGGTACTAATTTTATTTCCTTTGCATATATGCTCAGAAGTAAGTGCACCTGATCATATGATAGGTTTATTTCTAGGCTTTTGTGAAAATTCCTTGTTGATTTCTGGAACAATGGTAACAATTTCCAACCCTAGCACTGTCTTGTCAGACAGCCTCTCCCCCCATCCTCATCAGCACTTGGTTTCTTTGGAATTTTTTATAATCAATGTTCTAACAGGCACAGATGAGGTGCTATCTCTCCGAGATGGATTTTGAATATTTGACCCCTAAGAAATGGTAGTTAGGTGGCTGGAGAGATGGCTCAGTGGTTAAGAGATTTTGCTGCTGCTCTGGAGGACTTGAGTTCAGTTCCCAGCACCTGCAGTGAATTGGTCACAACTGCCTGCAACTGCAGCTCCAACAGATCCCCTGAGGGCACCCACATGCACACAGCATATACATAAATTAAAAAACATAAAGATAAATCTTAGAAAATAAAATATTTTTAAAAATGATAAATATATGAGGTGACAAAGCTGCTAATTGCTCCTATTTGATCATTATTCAAATCTATACACATATTGAAATGTCACATTGTACCTATAAATTTGTAAAATTATTGTAAAAAGTCTTAAGAAAAAAAACCAATAATGCTTAGGAATAGAAAGCGACAATGAACCTAGAGAGAAGTAAACACAATCAAGCTATTTTAAGAACTACAAATGCCAGCTCTCAGAGACCAAATAGGGGCTTTGTAGGCGATGGGGTTACAAGCACTTTCAGGTTTTTTCGCACATGGGTAAATGACACCATTTGCCAGAATTGGGAATACTGAAGTGGATCAAGCTGCAAGGAAACCAAGCTCAGTTCTTAAATATGGTTGGTTAGGTATCTAAGAAGTCTCTGTGAAAAAAAAATAGCTGAAGTGAGCTAGTGGATAGATACATGCCAGGATATATAACATACTTAAATCTAAGTGTGAAGGCCTGGGCAGGACATGCTTGCCTAGGGAGAAATATACAATGAGAAGAGCTTGACCGCTGGCTGCTTAGAGGTAAGAAAAACTGACAAAGGAATGTGAGGTTCATTACCTGAGGATAACTCGGATACAGAAAGATGTGTCCCGAAACCCTCCATGTTAGGTAGGGACACTCTTCCGTGTGAATGGGTACTGGGACCTCAACCTGGGGCTTCACAAATTCTAAACAAGGTCTGTGCTCCTGAACTGGAGTCCCAGCCCTAGTAGGGCTGTGTTTTCTGACTTCTGTTCGTCATGGACTCTATTCCTAGGTGAGGGCTGCAGATGGTTGTATAAATGCATACATCACAGAATCCGAGAGGAGAAGCGGCATCTATTGTACTGCACTGGTGTTCGCTGCTCTGGGTCGTCGATCACTTTGACACTGGTATGTGGTAGCCTTGTATTCAGAAAGCTTTCTAAGCACGGAAGGTTCGAATCCAGCTGCTGCGGAGGCCAAATGTGATCATGCGCCGTTTGGTTTTGCAATCTCAAGACGAAGAAACTGGATTTGGTCCAGATTTTCGTTGGATTGTTTCAGATTTTTAGGGGCTTTTTTCCCTCCACTCCATGATGAACATTTTGGCCTAATAAAAAAAAAAGTCTCAACCCTCCATGACGTTGTTTAAAGCAATGAACAAGATTTTCAAATTGCTTTGAGTATTGTGCCCATAGACCCCTGGTCAGCACACCGGCAGAGCACTTCTTACCCGAGGCCAGAGCTTTTCCTCCGGCGAACTGTTTTTGTAAGAAATGCTGCCACCTAGCAGTCGCTTGGGGAATCACAACAATCGGTGGATGGCACTTTAAATATAGTCAATTGCTTTTTACAGCGACTTCTCCACAGGTGGAGGTCTTGCGATCATTACATGGCAAACAACAGGTTTCTGAAAGCAGTTAATTCGAGGGGGAAATGGTGGCCAATGTCAGTGTTTATATTTGTCCCGACATACCCAACAGCTCACGTTCTATATCTGCAGTCCTTTGCACGCCAGTTATAACGCTATAGAGTTGTCTAAAATCTAATAGAAGAAAATGATAACAGAAAAAGCGGCTCTACTTCCTTTGCAGAGCTGCAGTACATTTATAACAAATATGAATTTCTCCAGGGGTCTTCTGGGGGAAATTAAGACAGTGTGATGGGTTCTTCTCAAAGAGGGACAGCTCTTTGACCAGAGAACTGCAAACATGAAGGTGTCCAGTAAGAACCTCATTGACATTTTAGCTCGTGTCGTGGGTGACTTTCTGTCTAACCCACAGCCACTCTGTCACATATGTTAATGGTTGTGTTTTCACAAAGGTGAGAAACAAAATCTGGCATTCATTGAATGAGATCTGCCTGGAGATTTAGAAGCCACGTGACTCTCTGGGAAGGTGTAGCTGGTTCTAGCCCCATTGTCATTATCACAGGAGGCATTAGCACAGAGGAACTAACAACCTAGTAAGCGTTGGTGTTGGAGTATAAACCCTGACAGCTGGCCCATAGGGCCTCCACCCTAGGTGGCAAAGCTCCACTGTCTGGCCGAAAGGTATGTCGGAAGCAAACAGATGGCAGATGTTCAGCAGATAAAACATTTGTTCACAGAATAAAGTCAGGTTCTGGTTTCTGGCTAAGTGGAGTGGAATGAGGGGGGGAGAGAGCATTTTCAATATTGTCACAGTGACATTCGCCTCTAGTTATTATAAAATACTTTAAAAGTGGAAGGGATGTGTATCATATCAGTCATTTAAAACTCTGGTGTGGACTCTCTGCTCGGTGCCTGCTGACAGCCTAGACTGGCAGATGCCTTGTCATCCCTGCCAACTCTGGATTTCAGTGTGCTCCACTTCTCAGCACGGTCATACAACACCCTGGCTGCAGACATGGCTCTGCAGTAAATCGTAGGGCACACTGCCCATCCTTTGTCAGTCTCCGGGTGTCTGTGCGTCACACTAAAAGGACAACTTAGGCAAATGAAGGCTGAAGTTGATTTAAATATGCATAGGAGCCCAAAGAAAGGCTGGCCACAGTGAGCTGCAGCTTACAGTCCAGGGTCTGCCAGGCTCTGCCCCTCAGGCCTTAAAAAGTGCTCAACCTCCCGAGAATCTTGTTAAAAGCCAGGAGCTGGGGGTGTGTTTGTTTCGTTGCCATGGTGGTGGTAATGGTTAGTAGTCTCCTGCACGGCCGGCAAACACCGCCACTGAGCTATATCTTCAGCCTGATTTTTAACCTTCAATTATTTTGAGATTGAGTTCCATTTCAATGCCCAGGTAGGTCTGGAATTCAATTTGACATCCCCCCCCCAGACTGGCCTTGAAATTTCAGTCATCCTGCCTTGGGCTCCTGAGTCGCTGGGATTACAGGCCTGCCAGCCAGCAGATCCTTTTAAACTGGTTCCCGTGTGTAACTGATGATGCCCGTTTGTAACCTACAAGCTAAGGTCCAAGGCAGGAAGGTTCCCAGTTCTCATGTGTCGAGAGAGAGAATCTGATTTATGACAAGGCCAAGGAAAAACGTTCCCTTCATTTTCTGATTTTCCCCACATTTTGGATGCGTCTGTGTTTCTTAACAAAGATGTCTGCAGAGCTGTTTTAAAAAGAAAGTTCTTCAGCCTTGCTGAGATGGCTCAGCAAATAAAGACGCTTGCTGCGGAAACTGACCACCTGAGTTCCATTCTTGGGAACCAATTCCTGCAAGCTGTCTTCTGAGCTCCACACATTCCTACACACACTCATGAACACACACAAACACACACAACAACAACTTAAAGATGAAAACATCGAATGTTTTTCATCCAGCCCTATCAGCTCAAATTTCTTGCTCCTGGGCTTCTAAGATTTTAGAATACATAACTCTACTATAAATGATATTAGAGAATCCCAACTTCTGGGACCATCTGACTACCAGAATTGCCCAAACACCAATCCCATCTTCAGGCAGAGTGGATAGCATAAAATAAAGACAGAATTCTGAGTTTGAAGGGACTGAAATCAGACTCCGGATTATTTTGGGATTACTCTCAGGCCTGATGACTCTGTTAATCAAAGCTGTGAGAATAAGCTTAAAGAGGCAGGAGGCAGAGAAGGGGCTGGATACTGACTGCAACAGACTGAACCCTTTATTTCAAACAACGGACAGACACTCTCCCTTTCCGAAAGGGGTGTGTGAGAGAAGGGAGAGAGGCACTTGGGGTTTATAGAGGGGCTTGGAGATGGCGAGTGAGATGCAGCCTCAGGGCCCTGTGTGCAAGTCTACGATTTCTCCTCCTTGTATTGTCTCTCCATCGAGGCAGGCTACTGGGAGACAATCCGACCCACCAATAGTGGTTTGAGCAAGGTCATATATCACTTCATAAGAATTCAACATTTTACAGCAAAGGCGTTCTATCAAAAGTCAATTTAGAAGTTTCTTGGTTTTATTCAGAGCTCTCTTTCAGGTCCCCTTGTCTCCATCCTTTTCTTCTGGTTGTCACATCCTTTTTGCTGTGCCACGGGGATATTTCTATTCAAGGCCCCTGAAGCAGGTCTCTAGAACTCCCTGGTGTGCGGTCGCAGGCTCCATCATGCAGTCCAAGTCTCTCTTCTCCCCTCTTTGCCATCTCAGGGGTTATTCCAAATAAATGTCTTCATCCAAAGTCCATCTCCACATCGGGCTCCCATGAAACCCAATGACTCATTCTGATCTCAAATGTTTGGAGCACCCTAATACAAGAGCATTTAGAATGACCTCACTCGGTGATGGCAAACAGAAGTAGGAGACAAGGCATAAACTCCTAGAGAATCCATTGTCAGACACTCGGGGAAGAACTTGGGCTAGGAGCATAGCCCAGTAGCAGAGCATTTGCCTAGTATGGTCAAGGCCCTGGATCATTTGATTCCCACTACTAGGGGGAGGAGAATTTTCAAACAGCTAGAACTGTCAGGCAGGACAAGATGGTCTAGACTGTCTCATGATCAAGTTTCCTATTGTTACTGTCATTCAACTCAAACGGAAGAGCTGCTTGTTGGTTGTACTAAGGATCCCCCCCACACACACACACACACTGTAACACTGAGGGCACTCAACATTCAGTAATTGATTCATAGCACCAAATTGTGCAGGAAGTCACTCCAGAAAGCTAAACTTGATTTCTCAGTAATCCAAGGTGTGGGATCCATCTACACTTATCCAGGTCATTTCATTGACATGTAAGACCAGGCTGGCCACTACACAAATACCTCCCTTTAAACCAAAGAGCCTGTAGCAAAGTCGGAGAGGCTGCAGGCTGTTTCCTTGGTATCCAAACCACACCTCACAGGTGCTTAAGTAGAACAGTCAGTCTATCAACGAGGTCCTACAGCTGATGTCCTAATGAGTCCACTGACACATGGCTCACAGCTTACTAACTTGCAAGTGCGGCCACAAAGATGCTCATCTCAAAGCCGTTCCCTACCCTACTTTCATCCTGACACAAGTACACCAAGGACCAGCCACATATTTTCCCCTTTTAAGATGTCTATATGTAACCATCATTTCAGAGAGTAAAATGAAGAGTTGGAAAAGTTTGGCAGAGACGTCTATGACACAGGCAGCTTGAGGATCCATGTGTGAAGGAGTAATTGTCAGGTGTATACTTACTGAGCCTGTACCAAGGGTGAGCAAAGGCTGGGGACATACTGGAATAATGTACGGAGGTGCTGGTGCCATGAAGCTTATATCTGAAATGGTAGAGAAACTTGACAACCTTCCACTCTGGGAAGCAATGAAGCCACAATCACCAGTTGTGCCCCTAGAGTGGCCCTGTGTCCTGAGCAGGAGCTCTGTGCTAGACTGTCTAGCTAACCTACCCCAGACTATGGATTTGATCCCTAGCACTAAAAAAGAGAGCACTTGGGGGTCTCCAAACTGATCCCATTCTCCTCTTTTCTTCACCCTCAGATCTCCACGTCATCTCTGACATTTTTAATCTGCATCTCCAAGAAATGCTTGGTTATCCTCGCAGTGCTTCAGGACAAAGTCATAAATTTTGCAAGATGAATTTCTTTTTTTCTGTAAAGGCAAACTCAGCAATCTTTGGGGGATTTGGTTACTGACCGTGCAGCTGACCTACTGGAGACAGGCGGTGGGAGGGCCCTCACTGGTATAAATAAATAAGAGTCTGGAGTCGGGAACCCTGGGCTTGGCCTCAGCTGAAGGTTGGACTCCACCTCCAGGCAGAATGAGACTCAGCCTAGCAGCCCTGCTCCTCCTGCTGGCCAGCTGCCTCGCTCCAGGCCACGGTGAGAACTTTCACTTATGATTTCCCTAGCCTTTGAGCAGAAATGGTCCTCACCATTTCTTCTTCAATTAAAACAGGGAAGGAAGTCTTACAAGAGCAGGGGTGGGGGCTCAACTGCTTCCAGATTGGTAAGGGTGAGGTCCCAGGGATTTAACCCTTTAAAAATGGAAGCTTTCGAAGTGTCAAGACTGTCCTTTATTGAGAGAGGACGGTGAGGGTTCCTGGGACTTAGGTTTAGTTGTGCATTGCTAGGCTGTCAGCTCAGCCGCCTACAGGAAGACTCCTTTGCACGATTCCTCTTTGCTCTGCCTCTTGATGCCACTCCTCGTCAAACCTTGGTCTCTAAGTCCAACATTCCCAGGACAGTTGCACGTGGTAAGGCCTGACTCCTTAAATAAAGCAGAGGCAAGGAGCTGACTTCAGCCTGAATGGGGCATCTGTCTCTGCGTGACTGGATGAATCCCTAACTGAAATGGCAAGGTGTGTATACAGCTGAAGGGATGGATGTGTGGGGGGAAAGAAGTACTCGGGTTTACAGGACAGATAATTACGCTTAAGATGTGCAAGTCCCCCCCACCCCTATTTTCACTATTCCTTCAAAACTCATTTCTCTCCTCTCCTATGAAGCTTTCCTGCTGCTGGTGACAAAGTTAGCCCCTAGGAAATGCTCTGTTCCCAGTATCAGTGTACAGGCTGTGTGTAATACGACCTCAGTGGTGGTCTCAGGATGGTTCCCTTGTTAAGCCCACAAAACTGTAGACACCTTGGGAACATGACACTTTTACTTATTCAAAGGATTTTATAAATATCTTTTGTTTTTGTTTGTTTTGTTTTGGGAGACCAGGTCTCAGTAAGCAGCTTTGAACTTATTAAAAAAAAATCATCCTTTGTCAACTTTTCAAATGCTTGGATAACCCAGCAATAATTTCTTTAAAAAAATAAATAAAAATAAACCTTAGACTTCACGAAAATGCATGAGATGAATTACCACTAAAATGTCTGTAACCACTAAGAATTGTGGCTGAATAGAGCCTCCAATTTTTATTATTGGTTTTCCCTTGGTGATAGTTATGAGTAATATTGAGAACCAAGATATTAAATATAAGTGAAGAAGCATCTTCCATGGGTTTTCTCAGATAGAGAGGCAGTGAGGGTGGAGGGTTGCTAAGAGAAAGGACTGTGACAGATGCTTACAGTATCCGCCAGTCTCCAGCAGCATCTGGTCCTCTGCTTTCGTGCTGGGAGCAGAGATAAGTTGATTTCCTAACACATTAGAACACATAGTTGAATGTCCCTAGAGCACCAGCTGTCAAATCACCTAAGTGCCAATATAACGCTATGAGGACAGTCAACGAACGCTACGGCTTTGAAAAGCTAAGGTCATTTCCATTAAGGTTTTGGGAGAAAACATTTGGAAGCACACAAGGCAAAACAAACAGAAATACACAAACTGAAAGCTGATGCAGCTGGCTTGAAATGTTTGCCTCTACAAATGTGTGATATAGAAGATTTGTAGTTCAGTTCTACTTCTAAGTTATAGGCCCAATGGGTTGAAGTGACTGATTCTGCATTTACAGGAATCCTGGAGGCCAATTACACAAACCTAAAGTGTAAATGTTCCAAAACAATCTCAAGACCTGTCCGTCCAAACATCATAGAGCGGATTCAAGTCACACCTCCTGGGAATGGCTGCCCAAAATTTGAAGCCCTGTAAGTTGCAAGAATTAAAAAAAAAAAAGTTACATAATCTCTCTCTTCAAGTGAAAAGTGAAAAACAGATGAAGAAACATATTTGTAATTAGCAGTAGTATGGTAGCAAGAATCTCAGAGACCAGCTTGATGTTGCTAAATATCTGAAATTAATCATGAAAATGTGTAATATTTAAATACTTATTTTTCAGCAATCCAAAGCTGTAACCTCTTGCTCACTCATTTTTTTCTCTCTCGCAAGCTGCTCCACCAAGGCCTGTCTGTTGTGGTTACAGAGGCTGAAACTGGGAAGGGGTGTTAAGGAGGCTAACTCACTGAGACTTCAGGAAGCTAACCTGCCTGCAGCACCCAGAGGCAGGGATGGAGTCAGAATTCCCTCTCTCCTACACAGCCTTTGAAGGATGCTTACACAGAGCCTCGTTCTTCTTGCTGGAACCTCCCTTTTAACAGCAGCTCGCCTTTGCCCCCCCTTTGTTCATCTCTGTGGACTGGGCTATGGACAGGAGACCCAGGACCTCACAGATCCTGGACCTGTTTTCTCCCTTTAAGCCACACTCCAAGCCCTCAAGGACTTCCTTGGGCTTTGGAAAGTTTGTAAGCAACTATGCTTGCTTGTCCCATTTTGAAACAAACGCTTTGTACCCGAGACCAGATGTATTTGACTTACAAAGCTGAAATACAGGTTATCAAAACTATGTGAAACTTTTCGCCATGATGGCATGATACTTTTACCAGCATCTCCACCAATGAGAGTTAAACTAAGCCACAGTTACTTCCCTCAAACTCCACAGTAAAGTCTAGCCATGGGGCCTAATGGGGGGGGCAGAGCATTAGAACCCTTCCTTGCCTTTCGGCTGCATTCTCCTCCCTTGGTTCAATGTTCTCACCTCTCAGTCAAGGGAAGTAGGACACCCTAATTGTCTCTGCTTTCCTAACACCCGTTGTTTGGAAATAATGAAAGTTTCAGTGCACATCCTCTTGTTAAAGTCGGCATTTTTTAACAGTAGGCAGATCTAGAAATGAAAGCTACAGATTGTTGGGAGACATCCATTAGTCAGGGATGAACATACTCAGGTGGCCAAAGTCTGTTTTGCCATCATGATTCCAAAGCCAAACTGGCAGATGGTGCCTTGAGGCCCCACTTGCTCCATGGCTTCTAAGATTGACCTAAAGAGGTAGAAATTCAAACTTAGGCCAGGTGGTGGTGGCACACACCTTTAATCCCAGCACTAGGGAGGTAGAGGCAGGTGGATCTCTATGAGTCTGAGGCCAGTCTGGTCTACAGGTACCAAAGCTACACAGCAAAATCTTGTCTCAAAAAACCAAAATAATAAAAATAATAATAAAATAAAGGAAGGAAGGAAGAAAAAGAAAGAAATTGAACTTAGATGGATGGCTCCTTATTCTTTAGAGCTAAGATGCCTGATACATCAAGATACTGCATTTGCTTAAGGTCATACAAATTAGTGTTTACAGTCTCCTGGTTTTCTACCGCTTGGGAGACCTTACTTTTCCATTGCAAGGAGGAACCTTAGCACCATGTCTGGAACTTGATAACTATTCAGGTCATAGTGATTGCTGAAAGTGTGGTCAGACAACCTCTGCAATAATTCAAGCAATCCTGCTGTATTCTACGTTTGCAGTACAGTCTTCGATGTGTTATCTGAACTCTCTGAACTCTGCACTCATCAGAAGGAGAGAAAGCAAAGTTCTTCTAGAACTTTCTAGAACAGGACTTCTGTGGGAAGAATTGAGGTGACCATACGGCCTATGGCACACAGTGAGAACAATATTTGACAAAGGTTGGCCATTCGCTATGAGAGTTGGTTTGTTGCTGATTAATTTCTCAGGGCAGGAATAGTCTTGCCAACTGGTGACTTGGAGAAATGTCACTGAGCCCAATTCAAACTTCTTCCATGTTAAAATATATTCATTTTTTTCCAGATAAAACATTTTCTCTAGTCTGTTTTTGCTCTCCTGAGCTCAGTGGATAAGACATTTGAATGATATTGGGGTATAAGTTTAGAAGTGACCCAACTTTGGAGTCAGCTTTTCGGCCCTTCTCCAACTCATAGAAAGACTATCAACAAGACAGTCTCTTAGGACATATGGGCTTCTGTCAACTTGGACCCCCCAAGCTCCCACACATTGGTCCACAAATGGTAGTCCTCTTCTTCTGCGGGCCTCACACCACAGATCGCTTCTTCCAGATTCAAAGCTTCTTGCTCAAATTTCATATTTTTTTGGAATAATTATTTTGACAATCATTTTTCTTCATTATTAAAAAGAATACAGGATGGAACAAGAATGCACCACCGTTTCATCTTTATTTGTGTTTATTTCACTCCAGGATCTGGACTAGGAGTAAGAAAATTCTATGTGTGAATCCTCACGACAGATGGTTCCAGATGGTACTCAAATTTCCACGGAGGTAAGTGAAGCACGCGAGAGCTTTCCTAGCCGGCCACACTGGAGAATCCTTTACAATTGGGAAAAGTCATGGGACAAATGTCTGTCCTGCTGTTTCCATGTGCCGGCTAGAACAGGGCTAACTCATCCAGCCCTTCAGAAAGCTTAAGCAAGGGTGCCCAAGAGCTGTTATTTGATGTCACCAGAGGGAAGTTCTACTTTCTTGTGTGCGTTTCTCTAAGTGCGACTTATGGTTTTGTTTTTCATTCACAGAAAAGCTGTATCTTCAACTCCCCCAGCTCCAGTGAGTAAGAAAAGGACCACCTGAAGGCCCTGTCCCCCAAGGAACACCTGCACCCTCCTTTATCCCCGTCCTGAAGAATTTCCAAGAAAATAAATTCCTTTTACAAACAAGCATGACTGTGTGTAAAGACAACCCTGTAGGACTATACTCAGCCTACATTCTTGTTCCTTAACGAGGGTTATTTGAGGATGGGTGCCTAGTAACACCCATGTGTTTGGTAATAGACCTGTTGTTTAATGTCAAGCTGTCCTAGGTTGTAGAGTAATCTGAACCTGTAGCTTGTATTAACAAGAAACGTGTGGGGTACACTTCCCTCGCTTCACCCCCTTAAGGAAGGCGGGTTTCCCAAACGGTCTTCATAGTTTGCTGGGCAGCGGATGCCGTTCCAGCCCAACATGATGCAGAGTAGGTCTCCATTAGTGAAAAGCCTCCTGAAGAAAATAGAGCCCTGCTGCTTTTAAAGGTTTCTTGTATGCAATTTATTGTATTAGATTAAAACCCCGTACCATTGAAAGATCCTAGGCTTAAAATTCCAGGCTCTCCAGCAGTATACAAACGCATTCCTTTACACTGTGGCTCTCGTTTCATTTCTATTCCTATCTTTCACACAGGCAAAAATATCAGTCTCTTGTATCAAATTCTTTAATGTTTCCTCTTCATCTAATGTCATTCAATAAACTTAACCAAATATCTTGCTTATAAAAAAAAATCTTGCTTATGACCGGTTCATTTTTAACAGACAATTTTCTCTCACTGAGATATTCTTCAGCTGTTCCCAAGGAGACGTGAGGTTTCAATCATGTTCATTTTCTCCTGCATATCAGAGCCCTCTACAGATGACCCCAAATTATGGCAGCCACCAGAGCAGTTATGTGGTGGGAAAGGTTTGCCTCCGAGGCCCCTTTCCCCAGGCATGCTAAATGTGATCGCCTCCAGACTTCAAGCCCTTCCTCAGGCCGGTTCTCACTGCCTGTTTACATGGATTCCCGGAGTCTCCAATGTTTCATTTGACAAAGTGTTGCATTGAGTTGGCAGGCGGAGGACTTAAAGGCCATTCTTTCCCACCACTGTGCTGAGGTCACAGCCTGACTGCCTCTTGGCCTCCTTGGCTGCCTTGTGGTCTGTTTCCATCCTATCTGGCTCACTCTTCCATTTATCTCCATTGATTCACTCATTCATTTATTTTGCGGCAGGGTGGTGGTGATGTTTGGTTCTGTGTGGGTTTGTGCGTGTGCTTGTGTGTGGAGGGTGTGTGTGTGTGTGTGTGTGTGTGTGTGTGTGTGTGTGCATAGGAAGAATTCAAACCCGAGTCTCATTCCTCAGGAGTCATCCATTTCTCACTGACAATGGGCTAGCTCCTAAGTAGGCTAGGCCAGCTGTCTCCATTTCTCCCAGGAGAGGGATTACATGGCTNCTAAGCTTAGGTCTCCTGGCTTTTTAGCAAGTATTTTACTCATTGAGCTATTTCCCAAGTCTTTTCCCACCCCATTTTTATTTCAGGGTTGCTTGCTTGCTTGCTTTATATTTCTATTCTTTTTTGAGACAGGATCTCACTCTGTAGCCTGGACCTGAAACTCACTACATATGCCAGGCTGTCCTTGAACTGTGGTAGTCTTCCTGCCTTGGCCTAGAGAACACAGGTGTGAACCTCAATGCCTGGCTTCCTCCTTTCACTCATTTTTTATTAAGTATTTTCAGAAAGAATAAATGCTACTTATAGATATTATATTCTCTGTCATCTATAATTTGACATTTTGATTACAAATATGCAAAGGGAATCTACAGTATCTTCAAAATCCTACAACCAAGTGCTTTTTAAACCTCAGCGCTTAGAGATTGGGAATTGAGCTTTAGTTTTATTGTGGCATATAGCTCAACAAATATTCAGGATCCTCAAATAAACAATGCTGCTATTTCTCATGAGGCAGCTACTATCAACCATTCTGTGAGAGCTGGCAGAAATGGGTACAATAAGTGGGCACCAGGAACCATCCTTATAACACTACTATCTATGGGAGGTAGATACCATCAGTAGAAACAGAAACGAATAGACATTTCTTGCCTTCATCCATATAACTAATCAAAAACAAAGCAGAATTTGAGCCCAGGGTCACCAGACTCCTAAGTGAATGTTCTTCATCGTTACATTAGACTGAGAATACATTCAAATGTATTTTCTGGCTTCAGCCACTTTGCCTGCCCTCTTCTTCAGAGCCAGTCAAAGCCACAGGACATTGTGTGGTAGGAAGAACTTAAGGGGGTGTGGGAAAGGGAAAGAGCCCCTGACCTTCACCTGCCTCAACCTGATTTATGTCTCTTGCTGAGTGAGTCAAGAGCTTTGACATAGTTGACTAGAGGTCAGCCTACACAAAAACTGTATGTAGAAATATACTTCCTAAAAATGCTACAAGGTAATTAACATGGCTAACGAGCCACATTCAGGATAAAAACTACGGGCCTTAACCTCTTTGCATGAACTATATAAAGCAAAACCACTTGCACATGTTAATCTGAGGAATGTTTTGTCTCACATTTCTTCCTCATATGTACGCCTTTCCTGTGCTCTGTAAATCACCCATAATTTCATTTAGCAACAACAAAAATCCTTGTTTCAATAAAGACAGAAGGAAGCTGACATCTTTTTCTCCTTCCTCTGCCTCAGTTATAGATCATCTCCTTTAAACAATGCAACTCCAAAGTCCCCAAATCACTAACATAGGTGGCTCCTCTCCCACACTCAACCTCCTTGTGTATAGCTGTCCTTTCTCCTTAACTGTACACTTGTTGGCTTTGCTTTGCTCTGACTCACGAAGAAATTCTTTCCTGTGGCAAGCCAAGAATTCCAGCTCTACTCTGGGGGGGAGTATCTGAGTCTCTGAAGGGCTCTCAGACTGCATAGATGGGGTGTCTGAGACTCTTAGGGACTCATCAGACTGCATAGATGGGTGTCTGAGGCTCTGAGGGGCTCCCCAGACTGCATAGATGGGGTGTCTGAGACTCTTAGGGACTCATCAGACTGCATAGATGGGTGTCTGAGGCTCTGAGGGGCTCCCCAGACTGCATAGATGGGGTGTCTGAGACTCTTAGGGACTCCTCAGACTGCATAGATGGGTGTCTGAGGCTCTGAGGGGCTACCCAGACTGCATAGATGGGGTGT
>LOJH01014726.1:8250-23920 GCA_001685095.1 Ellobius talpinus
TCTATCTATCTATCTATCTATCTATGTTTCTATCATCTACATATCATATATATGCCATAAGTACATATATCTATTGGTTGTATTTTCCTGAAGAAATTTAATACAACATGGGTATATCATAATTTAGCAAATCATTTTTATGATAATGGTAAGTGGCTTTGTATCAGGGTTTTAGTTATGAATAATCTTGCTATATAAATATCTTTATGCATCATGGACTTATTTATTCAGGATGTATTTTGGAGAGTGGAATTGACATATATAGAATATATAATTAGCTGCAGATACAGGTCACCAAGTAAAGGTGTTTTCTGGCAAGTTTAATGACCTGAGTTTCATCCCTGGGAACCACAAGATGGAAAGAAAGAAAGGATTCCCATAAACTGTTCCCTGACTCCCACTCACTTGCTATGGAATGTGAGCATACCTGCAAATACACACAGTAAATGAATGTAATAAAAAGATTTTTTAGAATATATAGTTTAGTGCTGGACATGGTGACACATACCTGTAATCCTAACACCCAAGAGGCTGTGACAGATAAATCGTAAGTTCAAGACTAACCTGGATTCATAGCAAGCTCCTATTCTCTCTCTCTCTCACACACACACACACACGCACACATACTCACACACACACACCTTATAGTTTTATGAGTGTTGTCAAAGGGTTAACAGACATATGAAAATACTTTTCATTGGGGAAATGCAAATTAACATAACAATAAGGCACTGTACCAATCAGATTGGAAAACAGAAAAGATGAGCTATACCAACAAGATAAATCTCATGAAAAGCAAAATCTCATGAATCCCTGATAGAAATATGACATTGGTCAGCTTAAAGCTATGTATGGGATCACAAAAATAAAAGCCACTGTTCCTCATGCTTTCATATTTCTTTTCACTCTGTCAAGTGAATGCATACATGACAGCCCTATAAAATCATGTCCTTTTAGATGATCTCTCTCCTCACTGAGAATGGATCAGGGAGGCCAAAGAATGATGAATTTTGTGTAGCTTCCACACTGGTTATCTTCAAGCCCTTAGAACAGTGGTTCTCAACCTGTAGGTCATGACCTCTTTGGGTGATTGAATGATCCTTTTACAGGGGCCACCTAAGATCACCAGAAAACACAGATATTTACATTATGGTCCGGAACAGTAGCAAACTTACAGATATGATGTAGCAACAAAAGTAATTTTATGGTTGGGAGTCACTACAACACGAGGAACTGTATTAAAGAGTCACAACATGAGGAAGGCTGAGAACCACTGCCTTAGGACATTACTCCCTGTTTGCCATGAAGCACACGTGAAGCAATGCTGAAGAGTGGCTGGAGCCTCACAGAGAAGCACTAGGTGAGACCCTTTCCTTCACTGAGAGGGTTTTCTCTTTGGAGGCCCCCAGGTCAGAATATCTCCACAGTCTCTGACAATACAGTGGCTGGGGATGTGTTTTCTCATAAAAGTATCCCAGAAGACTGAGAAATTTCTATTCATAACTTAATGACATCTTGTGATTTCTTCTGAGTCAAGCATGCTGCTGGGAGCCTTGGCTGCCTTGCTCTTTGAGAGTCTATTGATTTTCAACATGGTTGATGAAACAGAGATGAAAGTCTCAGGTTCTCTTTCTATGATAGATATGACCAATTAGCTATAAATGTCAAGTATCCACAAGTTAATTAATTCCACCTCATTTAACTACTGTAATTAGATTTTTTTACTCCCAAACAAAGCAGTAGTTTGCTTTCAAAGGTCACAGACTAATACCACAGTGACCAAGGCTGAAAAACCACAACATTTCATGAAAAATACCTGATGGCAGCTGCCTGTGGGAAAACAGATCCCATAAAATGAAAAATAATTGGCAAGCTGATTAATAGAGTTTGTTTGAAATGTATACATAATATGTCTTTGATTAATAGCCCTGATGAACACTTGAAATTAAGTCTGAAAAATTTTTAAAGGGTTTTCATTATTATGAGGAGATTAAAAATATCTGATTAGAGTTTGGGTCAGATAAGGCAACATGAAACTAGAATTCCAATTAGTGAAAGATGTCTCTTTTGTTTAAGAAAGACAACTTAAAGGGGCACACTTATAAATTAGTTCTTCTAGGCAGATCTGTATTGATTTGGTCTGGGAGAGGCTCAATCATTTGTTTGTTACAAAAGATAGGAAGCTTTAGAAAGCTTGAGGGGACTGGTAAAGTTTATGGAAGAGCTTTAGAAAAAAGGTAAAAGAAGGGGAAAGACAGGCTGTTCCTGGACATCTTTCTCCTGCCTGCCAGGTCCCAAATAACCACTCAGAGACTTAATGTTACCTATAAATGCTTGGCCAGTAGCTCAGGCTTATTATTAGCTAGCTCTTACATTTAAATCAACCCCTTTCTATTAATCTGTGTATTACCACATGGTCCGTGGCTTACCAGTGGTGCTCTGGCCTGTTGCTCCTTGGGCAGCTGCTGGCATCCCCCAGATTTTATCTTTCTTCTTCTGTATTTCTGCTTGGATTTCCTGACTGGCTCTATCCTGCATTGCCATAGGCCAAAGCAGCTTTATTTATAAACCAATGAGAACAATACATATTCACAGCATACAAAAAGACATCCCTTAGCATTTCCCTTTTCCTTTCTAATCAAAAAGGAAGGTTTTAACTTTAACATAGTAAAATTACATGTAGCAAAACAGTTTATCTGTAAGAATTACAGATCTCTGGGCAAGGTTTATTTGTCAGAACACAAACAAAATATTACAACAACAGGCTGCATGGATGGTGGCAGAGAGACTGAAGAAATGCAGTTTTATCCCAAGAAGAATAGGTCAGGGTCAAAAAACTTTAAAAACAAAAAGTTATTATTAAATTTTAAGTTATTTTCTGTGTGTCTTTCTGCCACCAATTCCTCCTATCCTGGCCAAGAGTTCAGTTAAGCTCTTCCAAACTAGTGTGTAAACTTGGTATTTAGAGAAAGAAAGAAGAGGCGGGTTGCTTTGAACACAAACCAAAGTGATGAGGAGGGAAAAAGGCACTGTGGGAGTTAGGAGGAGCAAAGCTGGGGAAGGAAAAGCAGATGGACTGTGTTGGAACAAACACCTCTTACCACTGCTCAGATGCTATTGCTCAGGGTATGGGTCACTGCTAACTTAGAGAATGGGGCACAGGATTTTTTATACCTGTTTTATTGACTTATTCCATTTATTGAGCAATTTTCAAGATGATGGGTTTGCTCACTCATACCATCCAGTGGGTTCAAACAATCACTATGAATTTATCTATTATTTAACTACTTTCAAAACTATTATGAGTTCATGTATCTAACATAATTAGTGTATTTCCATTCCTTATGGTTGTTATCTTTATTGACAGTGGACCAAGGGAAAGTCTTCAGACTGCACAGCCTGTTGGATAATAGGAAGAAAGGGTAACTCTGGAAAGCTAGGAGCCAGAACAGATTAAGCAGTCACTTGGGGTTCCTTATTTTGGGGTGCTAAAATTCTTTTACATGTTTCTACCTATCTCCTCTTTTTTTAATTATCTCTTATTTTAAAACTATGTTCACCTAGCCTTAATCCAATCATTTTATTTTCTTAAATCCATGACTCAGTTTTCCTTATCTTTGTTTATGAGATTCGTACTCACTGTCCCAAACTATGCAAAACAGGAGCTCACCTCTCCACAGACTAGACTGCTCATTTCCATTTTCTGATGTGGTATAGTGTTAGCAAAGGCATTCTCAACCTGGTGTGGACCACAGCATTCAAATCAAGGAGGTAGGCCAGCTTAAACCAGGCAATGTGTCAACAGTAAAAGCTATAGTGAAGGACACGTCAGTCTTCCACAGTTTGGGTGAAGATTTTACCAAAGCAGCTTGATGTAACAGATACATAGCGAACTTTGAAATGCTAGGAGTTCCCATGCACAGTAATCGGGACATGATCAGGGTGGGCAGAGATGCAACTGCTCATGGCCTTGCTGATCTTGTAATAATTATGACTACAGTGAAAACAACCGAGCAGATTCTCATCCCCAGAAATGCAAGCTATTTATAAATATGGCTACTCAGACTGCATTCTGAGATGTCACGATGCCTCATGTTTTAGTTTATGGAAACTTTTCTGCCAAACTCTTCTTGGGTTTCTTAGAAAGGGATCTGTTCATTATGGCGCTCGCCATCTCAGATGATAAAGCAGTGATCCTGAAGAAGAGTTCCGAGGTGGACGCCACCAGGGCACTGAAGAGCAGCAGTGAGCTGTGAACGCGGTACTTCTATGCTTTAATCTCCTCATCTCTGGGGTGCTGATGAGGGGCAAGCGACATCTGGACACTGATACAGAAATCAGAGTCAGACAAATCTCAATACCGTAGTTGCTTTTTATCTGCAGGGGTTACATTCCCAGTTCTCTCTGGGTGCCTACAACCTCAGGCTGTACCCAGCCCCATGCATGGTCTATTATGCTTTTTTATGTACATACTTGTCTGCACTTAATCTATAAGTCAGGTCAGTGCATTAGCTGCTTTTCTCATCACTGTGGCCAAAAATCTGACAAGAAGCAACTTAAGGGAGAAATATTTTACTTTAGTTTGTGGTTGAAAGGGATGAAGGCCACGGTGGTATGCAAGACATGGCAGAGTTCATAGCAATGGAAGCCTGAGTTTGTAGCTCTTCAAATTTGACCCAGGAAGCAGCAGATCAATCTGATGAAAACTTGGCCAGCTTCCTTTTCTAAACTCTGTTTTTATTCAGTTTCAACCCTCAACCTTGGGTTAGGACCTCCCATCTACGGGGCAGGCTTTTCCCCTTCTAAAATATGCTTGCAGATGCACTCAACACTGCTTTAGTAATGACCTAAGCCATCTTAGCTAACCAAGATGGCAATCAAAGTTAACAACCACTTACAGGATGTGTTTGATAACAATCACTAGTAAGAATAGAGGAGTTATATAAATATAGTGCGATGAGATTTATGTGGCTGGGGCTTCTCCCTTGAAGGAGTCAAGACAACTTGATATTTTTAAACTGTCATTATCCTCCACGTGTAACTGAAACTTTGGAAACTAACACCACAGATATGGAGACCTATGGTATTGGCTTAAGATTAGTTAATTGTGTTACAGTATGAACTTAATGACATTGTTTTGTGCCGAGCTCTTTCTGAAAATGAGGCAGATAATTTTTCAGAGCAGTTTGTGGAAAGACAATTCTAGAAAGCCCTGTCTTGGGCGTCTGAAGTGAGACAGGGAGGAAGTCTAGCCAAGGTGGAGAGGCAGCAGGTGCTGGCTGGAAAGAAGCTATAACTCTGTAGAGAATGGGGGTCCATCAATGGTGTGTCGGTCACAAACAGATCATCTGATGGCTCCAAGCTTGGGTTTTTTTCGCATGAAAATAAGACACAGAACAAGCTGTTTGTCAGGGCTCTGAAGAAGGTGCAAGGGCTGATGTAAAAGGAAGATGCCTGACCTACAGTATCCCAATTGGGCACTTAATACCTCTGTCTGTCTGTCTGTCTGTCTGTCTGTCTCGCCGTCTCTCTGTCTCTCTCTGTCTCTCTCTGTCTCTCTCTGCCTCTCTCTTTGTGTGTCTTCCTCTGTCTCTCTGTCTCTTTCTCTGTCTCCCCCCCACCTTGTGTGTGTTTGTGTGCGTGCATGGCTGTGTGTGCATGTGTGTGTGTGTGTGTGTGTGTGTTAAACTTCTATCTATATAGACATGCTATGGCTGTGACAGCAGACACCCATCAGACAAGCTCTCTGTTTAGGGGACCAGGTGATGAGAATGGCTGGGGGTGAGTTAGTGGCAGACTTGGTAGACTTGAACCAACAATGTTGATTAACAGTGATGAAAGCATCAGGTTCAGTACTGTTTACATATTTTCTGAGATATATTCACATATAAATGTAAGACTCATAACCCCCACCCCCTAAAAAAATAAGATTACTGTGTTTCAGAAGCAAAGTTGTTACTGGTGTTTTAAAATAGAATCCTGGTTTTTGGAATACACTGCAGAATACAAACAATTTGCTTCCTCCTATTTCCTTGCATTCTTCAAAAACTAAATACGTTCAGGCATTAGCTAATATAGTCCAGATTTTATTCATGGATGAGATGGCTTTTCTTCATGTTTCTCCCATGTTATAGTTGGAAGCAATTAAACAATTATAGTTATAGTTGGAACAATTAAACAATGTCTGAGTCCCTTCTGGTCAAATCCTGGTTCCAGTTTCACCAACTCTGGTCCTCTTGAGGCATTAGTAGTCAGGCCCTCATAAAAGAAAGCATTGTACTTTGTTTCCAAACTGGGTTCTGTTAAATGAGTTACACATGGCTTTGACTCTTCTCTTGTTGAGGAAATAGAACATCTTGAATGAATTTGTGGGTAGTGAGGAGTTTTAGCTTATTTTATGTTTCAATACCTGGATGACAGACACTGGGCAATTTTCAGAGGAATAAAGATTTGCTGGAGGTTGGGAAATCAAGGTTGAGTGTGCTCATCTTCTGAAACCTTTCTTTCTTACAGATGTTCTCTTCAGAGTTCTGAGGTGTCTCAGGACATCACATGAGGAAACAGAGCAAGCTGGATAGACAGATCTCATTTCTATGACCAAGCATCCTGCTAATAAATTAGCCAATGGACCAATCTAGTCATTAAAACAGATTCCTTATGATTCAGTCACCTCCAGCTTCTCACAAACACCATGGCCATATGTCCGTGAATCGATTTTCCAACACATGAAATTTGGGGAACACATTCAGTGCATAGGGAGATCTACAATGTCTTTTTTGCTCTATCCTGGTAGTAGTACATGCACATGTGGGGCTTCACATGTGTGTGTTTTGGAGAATGAATAGAGCAGGAGAGTAAAGGATCACACACTTGCCTGGTCTTTCATTTTTTGGCCTTTACTTCAAGGTTAATAACCTACCCTACTCTGTCAAACACAAACAAACAAACAAACAACCCAAATAGCCCTAAATTTTTATCGTCTATGACAAGAAAGGCCAATTCCTTGCTTCTTCCATATGTGCATCAATGTCACTGGGAATCAAAATGTGTAGTTCTCCCCGCAGAACCTCAGCTGATCAATGGCCATTACCTTGTATATTTCGATTAACTATAGAAAAATGAAGAGACTCCTGGATCTCTTCCCATCAATGATGAGGTGTTCAGCCTTAAAGTGACATAAATCATCTGTCCTCTTAGCTCTTGGACTAATATTGGTCCTCTGTTCTCCACTAACCAGAAAAAGGCTAGGGAATGCAATGTTAGCCCATGCCCAGAAGAAAAAGAACCAGAATATAAAATGAGTCCCAGTAATTAGCTACCACAGCCTGGGTTAAGGTTGTACATCTTTAGTGTCTTTGTTATGCATCTTATTTTCTATAGAAATGACCTTACATTAAAGACAGTTTGCTATAATGTTCAAAAACAATCTCACTCACCGATGTATGAACTATCACTACACAAGAAAGCACTGTGTGCTAATAGGAATGTTCTCTGTGTTACCCACTGTGGTAGCCACTGGCTAGTCTCTATCACTGGTAGTCACTGGTTAGTCTCTACCACTGGTAGTCACTGAGTGCTTGAATTATGGCTAGGAGAACCAAAGGACTTTAAAGAAAATGCAATTTAACTTAATTCATTAAAACATAAAATAGTAACCAGTGACTAACAAATTAGCCAACAGTTTAAGACTGCAGATGTTATATTGGATTTATCTTTGTCCAACAGCATTAATGATGTCATATATCACATTACAGTTGTGATGCATTCTACAGCTTTCAAAATAGTTTTATCTCTACTACCAGTCTCATATGTTTATCCCAATAACCCTGTGAAGTAGACAAGAAGTTAATGCTAATATTGTAATGAGATATGCTAATAATGTATATGAGATATGCAATACAATATTGCACATTAAGTGATTAGAGATATAGGAAACAGAAATCAAGTTCCAGACTGGGCAGAGGTGCCTCACACCTTTAATCCCAGCACTCAAGGGGCAGAGGCAGGCGAATCTCTGTAAATTCGAGATCAGCCTGGTCTATGGAACAAGTTCCAGGACAGGCTTCAAAGCTACACTGAGAAACCCTGTCTCAATAAATAAATAAATAAATAATAGATAAATAAATAAATAATAGATAAATAAATAAATAAATAGCAGTCAAGTTCCAGGCAGACGTGTGACACTGCACACCCTGATCAGCACTATGCTTATCTCGCAATAAAATTTGAAGCAATGCTTGAAAATTTCACAAACTTTGAAGCAAACCTTTATCTCCTTCCTTAGAAACACTTTTTTTTTAAAAAAAGACCTCCATAGACCTTTGTGTGTGTGTGTGTTAACAGCTAGTCACAGAGTAAGTTTGTGTTGTTAATTAGAGTGATGATTCTGCCAGTTTAATATATAGATTTTTTTACCTAATTAAATCATGAGCTTAAGTTATGAAAATTTCTTTTCTGGGTGATTTCTTCAGTGCCCAGTAGAAAGGTTTCTATGAGTGAGGATGCCTAGTACCCTACTCAGGACAGTCCCAAACTTCCATAATTGGCTACCTGGGTGCCCAGCACATATCTGCTTTCATGGATTGGACTGAGTTGGACATTAAGGTAGTAAATGTATACTTCATTTACAGCCTATACCACAGGAACTTGAAAATAGCAGGAACTCAAAAAATGACTCAATTTTCTGCTAAAAACAAAAAGCAATAAATATTATACATGTTTTCTAATGCCCAAATAAAGTGAGTGGAATTTTAAGAAACAATCTGATGCCAGCACGTCTTTTTATATTCCCATATCCAGTTTAAATGTTATTTCAAAATCAAAAGTCAGTAAAAATTATGTGTAGCTGATTTGGGCTGCAGCAGGCACTGTTAATATGACATGAACATATACACATTGACACCCCTGGCCCCTCCCCACATAGCTAAATGATGTGCCATTCTAAAAAGCACCCATGGACTTTAGACAGCTATTCTAAACTCCAAGTGTTTATTTTCAAACTTTCTGATGGGCTCCGCCATTCCCTGAAATAGTCAGGGCATCTATTCTTTCTGGGGAATGCAGCTAACCTCTCAATGTATTTTCTAGTTTCTACTCTTACAAGCAGGGTTGGAGATTTTGATTTTGATCTGTGGATTTGAGCGGGGGGGGAGGCTCATTCTTTATTGTGTCTTGAGCTTTTGAATGCTTTAGTCACTATGGCATATTGATTTTCTCAACTTCTTCAAATGGGAAAGTGCTCTTTGAATAGTAATAGGGGAGCCCTCTGCACACCTCTGGAATAACAATCCGTCTGCATCTGTATATGGAATAGCAATGTCTTGAGCATTTCTCATACAGCTGGCAGCTTCCTGGTATTTCACATCATCATCACCTGGTGAACTTTGTGATGCCCTCAAGTTGACAACATGTTAGCCAGTGGCTGCTTTTTTTTTTTTTTGAAAAGCTAGGGGTTGGCCTAACTTGTGCAAATCAAATGGCATAAATCTATAATGGGGTTGTAGAAGAAAGTCATGCTAGGTAGAGAAAGATAATCCACAAGACTCCCGTTGTTCATTATCTTGTAATCTGGGAGTTTGGGTCTCAGCATTGTATATTTACTAATTAATAACTTTAGGCATTTTTCATTTTTATTCCTGAATAGCATTCAATTAGCAAAGTCCCCTAAAGCTTGAGCCCTAGTGTGTAGCTATCCCCACAGCCACGCTTTGAAAAGGACCACAATTGCCATGCATCACTCGATGCAAAAAAGAGAAATTGCTGTGCCAAAGAGAGAAACAGCTTGTCTATATTGCCCATCATGAAACGAGTAGAGGCAAAATTTGACTTCTGGGTTTTCTTAACCAACTCCCGGTGTCTCTGAACATAAATATGAAGATGAGAAAGATGATGAGGAGATGACTGGGGTACCTCTTGCCCAGGCAGTGCTGAAGGTGCAACCATAGTAAAATTTTCATACAAAATGTATGCAAGAAATGCAGAGTTGAACTGAACGATGAAACGAACACCCACCGAATGAATGGCCTCAGTTTTACACTTAAGCGCTTGAAATCATGATATAAGCTGTTCTTTGAGGCCAGTTGGTTCCCAAGATACACACCACAACCATGGGGGTGAGAAGGCCCAGACACCAGCAAGTTTTAACTCGTGAGGTGGTTCCAAAAGCCCAGGTGAGTCTGAGAACCAGTCTTTAGTAGAGACTTCATTGTGAGTTCCTTGGAAAAGTCAGACTCTGCAGCATGGAGGGGACAATGCCAGAGGGATAGAGAAGCAGCAGCATTCCAAGTATGGAATTTGCCTCCAGGCAAAATGCTTTATTGCTAATCTTCGCTACAACAGCATGGAATCGATAATTATATTTTGTCTAATTGGTGGGCCTTTCTAAATGAGCTGTGTTTCAGACACCTCTCCACAGAGATTCCTGCTCTCATTGTTATTAGCTTACCTTCTTGCAGTTCCACAAATATGTTCTTAACAAGCTTCTTAATGTTGTCTCAGCCAAGGAATGTGAAGATGGCATATTTCAGGCTGAGGACCTGGGACACAGCACCTCGTTCACACGTGGAACCTGGCCTGCTTGTTGCTCTCTCACACCCTCTGTGAGCAAACACGTGTCCGTGGTTGCTTATGGTCATCTCAGTAACCACCTCCTTGCATTTCTTGTTTCAGTCCATTTGCTGCTGCTAGGTAATCTGTAAAGAAAAGAAAATAGTTCTTATAATGTTGGAAGCTGAAATGATCAATAGTAAGGTCCCGGTGTCTGCTGAAGGCTTGCATACACCATACCCCGGCAGAAGACAGATGGACAAGCAGACGTGGGAGAAAGAGAGAGGATGGGGATCAAAATTATCCTATCAGGAGCTCTTGCGGTAAATAACTCACTCCTGTGATAGCAGCATCAGTTCACTCAACAAGCCGGAGCCCTGTAGCTTAATTACCGCTTCAAGGTCATACATCTTAATACTAGCATGACAGCAACTGCGTTTCCACACGACTTCTAGAGGGCGTAATAAACTTCCCTTTCATCTCGGTTTCAGTTGCCTTTCCTCTTCCTCCTGCAGCAGGGGTCCGGAGCACTGGACAGGACAGTAGAAGGAAGTCTTACACGTAGTGCTTGAATTTCAAGGGGTTCCTGCTAAGACAGCCTTATGATAGCCCAACATATTCTGATATACCAGCATTTGTTGGGATAAAATGCTTCACAGTTCATGGTCTTTTTCCCATTCCCTCGTTTTTGCTGCGTCCTAGGAAAGAGGATAATTCAATTCGGACGTTTTCTTTGGCATTGGCATAATTTAACCTCTAGTGAGTCCTGTTTGCCTCCCAAGCCTCAACTTCTATATTTATAGAATGAAGTAGTTGAATTACCAGTCACTCTTTATGTTTAGATTTTCATTTATTATTTTTTGGGGGTGCATGTGTGTGCCATGGGGGGGTCAAAGGACAACTTTATGAAACTGGCTCTCTCTTGTTATGTTCACATGGTTTTCAGAATTGCCTGGAAGGCGCTTTTGTTCACTGAGCTATGTCACTGGCCCAATATATGTGCTTCTGTGCTTACATATTAAATAGCTTCCTGTCTAAGTGGTCATGAGGATAGATGATCTCTTGAGACCCCTATGAGAAAGCAGCCCTGAAAACAGAAAGGATGTGATCACTCCAACTGAAATAAATAATGCTTGTAGACTGTGAATGGCAATAAGATAAGTGTACTGTAGAAGAATAGTTTAAATATAACAAAAAACATGGACTCTAGAACTACAAAAGAATGACGAAGCAATTTCAGCAATGTACACGGGTGACAACTGGATTTGTTTAATTACTAGTTACATTTTTAAAGCTCCTCATCTATTGACAAGAATTATCCAGATGCCGATGCACACAGCAAGAGGGCAGCCTTCAAAATGTCAAGGAGAGAGGCTGCAGGGGACACAGCAGCCTCTCCAGCACCCTGATTGCTGACTTGTATTACCCCAAATTACAGGAAAGGAATTCCTCTAAGCTACCCAGTCTGTCACTTTACTGCGGCACAAGCTCCCACAAGCCTAACAGAACGTGCACTATGATGTCGCAAGTTCTTTTTTTCCTTTCCTTTTGTGACATTTACTTAGTCGTTTGCGTGTGTTGGGTATGAAGTACTATACTGCACATATGAAGGTCAGAGAGCATCTCGGGGAAGTCAGTTCTTCCATCCTATTATGTGGTTTGCAGGGACTGAATTCAGAGATTCGGAAAGGACTGAACTCAGGTCATCAGGCCTGGCAGCAAGTGCGTTTTGCAGCTGAGCCAGCTCTCTGGCTTTGTGTGCTGTTTCTTCAGAGCATCACAGCCAGCTTCTATGGAGTAAGGAGAGACAATCTTAGTTTTTGGAAATTTGTGTGCTGGTTTATAAAACAGTTGTTTTAAAAAAAACAAGGTTGTTCCCATGTAAAATAAATGATCTTCACAACAAATTAATACAACAACAAGATAATACTCCAAGCTCGTTGGTTCCTGGTTATTGTAAGGTTGCCTGTGTTCTTCAGATTGTTGTTGCTTGTTGAATTATATGGTGGAAATGTGTCATGGTGATGCGTGACTGTAATTTTTCCTAGCTCCTGGTCTGGTAATGTCACATTGGCAGTTCAGAACAGTCCATGGGATGAGTACTTAAACCATGGAAACAACAAAAAAGGACAATAAGGTTCTGCTGAATCATGCTTTCTCCCAAAGAGCTTGTTAAACATTGAGTCCCCTTGAAGGGATAGGTGTAAGTAAGCATAGGTTGCCAAACCCGGAAACACTCACAACCCAAACTGGAGACTCCTCTAGTAACTGGGTCCCTTGATTCCTCAGTTCTTTCCATGATACAAATACACCTTTCCACGCACATATAAGGAAAGGCTATACATACGTGGATAAGGTGACCAAGCATCCCAGCAGCCAGATTCAGAAAAGCCCGTGCATTTGGTCAGAGGGTAAGGGTACACACATTACCTCCTAAATTTCTCTGCCTGGTGAAGACATTGTGCAATTCTAATACTCAATAGAGTGAAGGCTGAAGGCTATAAATTCCAGGCACCAGGGAAAAGCCTGGGAGGAATGGGCTCTTTTTACAACCACGGTTTGCAGTCTGCAGTAAAATACTTTAATTGCTACTCAGCATTGGATTTGCCTGTGTGTTTTTCTAGCATGGTGAAGATTAACAAGGAGCAGGAGGCAGAATCCAGGCACCTTTGGGGGGCTGGTGGAGAGGGGAGCGGGCCGAGCAGAAGGCCCAGATCATTTAAAGATGGATTTACAGAAATAGAAACTGGAACTGAGGACACAGCAGGAGGTCTTCAAAATAACTCTGGAGAAGTTTCTTTGATGAGCTGAGGCAAGTCAGCAGCTTCCACACACTGCACCCGTCCTCATAAATCAACAAGACTCACAGCGCTGCAAGACGGCTCCTGCTATGTAGGAAAAAAAATGGACCTCCTGCAGCACCATAAAGGATCTTCTGCATTGTTTTGCTCAGGTACCTTAAGAAACAATTTGATTTTTGTCATTAGTAACTGGGTACACAGAAGTTCATGAGAGGCTAAATCCTATAAGGCTGTGAAAAGAGCAAACTTGAGGAAGCCAGTTTTCCTTAGAAATTTTTGTAAACTAAAATATAGTCTGCAGCCTCTGAACTCAAGTGTGTTAGAGTCTAATATGCACCTACATTGTTCTAATAATCCCAACGCTTCTGTCCCATCCCAGAGCATATGATTCGGATCTGCCAGAAGCATTTGGATTTTGAATAGACTTTCACCAGTGAGCAAGTTGGAAACTCCTACTTCAGAATCTTCCTATTCAAAGTGCTTGCTTGAGTTTGAGGGCCAGCAACTTCAGCATCACACAGGAACTTGTTAAAAATGCAGAACACCCATCCACAATGGAATAATCTGCATTTTAAAAAGGCTATTCAATGCTGCAGAACTGTGATTACCTAAAACCCAGGGAAAACAAGCAGCCTGCCATCCTTGCAAAAGACAGCATCCTCTCTTCCTTACTCCAGGCTCGAGATATTTTAGCTCACATTCCCCATAGTCAGGCAGGGGCTGAGTCCTATGGATTGTCCTTTCAAAGCAAACCTTCATTTGGCCTCAGGGTATCATCCAGAGTCTCGCGAGATCATTTCAGTTGCTGCTGCAGCCTCTATCCATCCTAGCTGCTGTGACTGAAGGGATAAATCCTTTACTGCCTCTGTTCAACAAGGACTCTCTATTCCCCATCGTTACAAATGTGCACGCCTCTGTCTCCAAAGACAGTGCACCTGGCTCTCAGCGACCAGGCCAAGCCAGTTTCCTACTATTTTCCCCATGCGTCTCACTGGCTCTGGTGTGTCTCAACTTTAACACAGAAGGTAGCCCAAACCTCTGCCTCTTAGCGCTTCAAAGTAAATTTCATTTCTGTCTTCCTGCTGCCTTTCTAAACCTTATTCGTATTTCAAGAGTATTTCCTTTTACCGTAAACACCTGGCAGTTACAGTCTGATACACTTGATCATCACGTGCACATCTCTTATGGTTACCAATTCTCATCTACATGGGACCAAGCTGAGCGTGAGTCTCTACAGCAGGAATGAGCACAGACTAAAGCTGAACCTGAACCCTCTGTTCAGAATAGGTCTGGACTCACCTGACTCCCCAGAAAGAAGAATGCTGCTACCCCGTCACAGTGATGATCATATTTGAGCTTCAGGCTTATAAGTCAGAGATAGTGTTTTTGCCTCTTTTAGGAACCCTTAGCATCTTGGCAACAGTCTTTCTGGACTCATCATTTACCATCACATTCAGCAGGTAAGAATTATGCTAGATGACAGAGGTGATGGGGTGAACAGTTGCAGGTCAGCATACAATAACAGCACCAATAGCTACTCCCTACAAAGGCTTTCTATGTGTCAAGAACTACTCTATGTGTTTTATTTTTCCTTATTTTTAAAAAGTTATTACTTTAAAATAAAAAATTAGTTGTAAAAAATTAAAAGAAATCATGAATTAGCATAAGACACTGGCTTTTGTAAACACTAGCCAGAGTCAGGCCTAATTAGCCACTCTGGAACATTCTTTATGTTCCTTATCTGGGCCCACTAGTTTCCCTGTAGGCATTATTTCCATCCCACCAACCAGCTCCCAAATAGCCATACAGAGACTTATTATTAATTATACTCACCTTATAGCTTAGGCTTATTACTAACTCTTACAATTTAAATAAACCCATATTTCTTATCTACATTTCTACCACGTGGTTTGGTACCTTACTTCAACATGGCATGTCCATCTGTGTCTCCTGGCAACTCTGCTGTAGTGGCATTTCAAATATATTTTAATAAATAAAGACTGCCTGAAGATCTGAGAGTAAAACAGTTCCACTGGGTAGCTTTACAGACCAGATTACAGTAACACACACCTTTAATCTCAGTAGTCATAATGACACACACCTTTAATCCCAGTTACCTCACTGGTTGCCATAGAAACTGGGCAGTGCATGCCTTTAAAGACTGTGGTGCACACCTTTAATCACAGCCCGAGAGGATTACAAAATGGGAGGAAACAGCTCTCAGACACAGTCTCCTTCTGAGATTCCAGGAAGCAGTATCACCATTTCAAACTGAGGTTGAGGTAAGAGCCAGTGGCTGGCTGCTTTGCTTTTCAGATCTTCAG
>LOJH01014727.1:17636-30879 GCA_001685095.1 Ellobius talpinus
AGAGAGAGAGAGAGAGAGAGAGAGAGAGAGAGAGAGAGAGAGAGAGAAATGTTGAGATGTTTACAGCATTCAGCGGTGAGAAAATGGTAACATCAGCTATGGCAGGAACATTCAGACACCCAGTTTCTAACAGAGGCACCTAACTTGTCTGTGCTGATACCCACAGGTTCTAGCCCTCTACCCAAGGCACAGCATAATACAGGCATTCGTGACTGTGTGCTCATAAAGGGGCAGAGAGGGGAATGACTTTTGGAGGTCACTATATACTTGTCTCACACAACTCATGGCAAGATCCATGCAGAAAGAGAATTGTCTGCTTTCAGTAATATGTTTTTAAGTAACTTTATTATTAAAATAACTGGCAAATAAATAAAAGTATCACATGCCAAAATTACCTAGAACTAAAGTCTATGTAGCCCAGTACAGTCTATCCAGTTAGAAAACATATTCAGCATGGAAACTGTGGGGCTTGACATTAAATTTTACAGAATATACTTTATGTCCTTACCCACCACTAAAACCAAAAAATCCACAGCAGAACTGAAACTAGAAAAACAATTAGCTTTAGATCCCCTTTCGTAACGTGTGTCCATTACCTGCATCCAGCCCTTCTTTCATCTGTTTATATTATATTTAGCCTTCCTGTTCTTTTCTTCATATTGTACCCATATGTACAGTTGTTTACATATATGCATATGTTATTGGCTAGATTCTGCACAAAAGGGAGAAGATGCAGGTTTTCTTCTGAGATTTATGACCTCACTTAGCATACATTCCAAGTACATCAGTTTCCCTGCAAAGTTTGTGATTCTGTTTCTCTTTAGAGCTGAGTAGTATTCCATTTTATTATAGACGCCAAATTTTCATTACTCATTCATCTGCTGATGGACAACTAAGTTGATTCCAGGTCTTTGCTCTAGTGAACAAAGCAGCAATAAATTAAATCCTATGCCCACCTTCACCTAGAAAACTGTTGAAAAATAAAAAAGGAAAGAGTTAATTTACTTGGTATTGAATTAAGGACAAGAAGTAAAAACTGCTACAATCTTTTAAAGAGAATGATCTGATTTAGTGATCAAGAAAATGTCAAAGTTCCACCATATCTGGAACTGTGTACTCTTTTCCTTTCTGGGCAATATGAGAAG
Source organism: Ellobius talpinus (assembly GCA_001685095.1). NCBI lineage: Eukaryota > Metazoa > Chordata > Mammalia > Rodentia > Cricetidae > Ellobius > Ellobius talpinus. The sequence goes on from LOJH01014727.1 coordinate 18,782, forward strand.
ACACTCAGACCAGCAGCAACTTGATGAGTGAAGGGTTTACCACATCTTACATTTCCAAATGCTCTTCCCTCACCGAAGTAAGACAGGGGCCAGAGTCAGGAACTGAATCAGAGAGACTTGCTCCCAGGCTCAAGCTCAGCCAGCTTTCTTTCCAGCTCAGCCCAGGCCCACCTGACAAGGAAGAGTTCCACCCACACTGGGCTGCGCCTTCCTCCATCAATTAGCAGCTCAGACAATGCCCAACAGACATGCCCACAAGCCAATCTGATAGAAGCAATTCTTCAATAGAGGTTCCTTCTTCCCAGGTGTGTCAAACTGACAGCCAAGATTTGCTATCACAGTGTGGTAAATACACTTCAGCCAATAAAATTCTATACTTGGATGTTCCTGCAGCATCACACACGCAGGCTAAGACTAGAGGCAAGGGACACAACTAAGAGCAAAGCAAAGGTTATGTAAATCTTGCTAAACTGAGAAGGCCGGCAGCAAGCCTCAGAAAGCATTTTACAGAGAACATTGACAAAGAATGCTCCTGATGTAAACTGAATAAAAGCCAGGGACAAAACAGCCTAACCTCACTTACAACTTAATTCACAAGAATGGACTCAAAAACTAAATAAATAAATGAAAATTAAAAATGAAAACCCAACTGTATTTAAGTACAGAAAAATGTCAATAACCATTTTGTGTATTATATACTGATTTTTGTGTGTGTATGTGGTGTGCATGTAGAGAATGACATTGAGAATCTTCGTCAATCTGTCTCCACACTGTTTGAGACAGAGTCTCTCAGTAAAACTGGAACTCACTGATTCAGCTAGACCTGCAGGCCAGGGAGCCCCTGGATCCTCCTCCTTGGGCTCATATTACAGGTGTACACTGCTGTGCTGGCCTTTTTACATGGGTGATGGGGATCTGAACTCAGGTAACTCATGCTTATAGAGGTCATGGACTCAGTAACCTCAAGTACAGCCTGTAATACTTAGTAACTTAGTACTTAGTAACCCCAATAGTACAGCCTTTTAAAATAAAGACTATTATCTCTGAAGAAATTCTGCTACTCAGAATTCCTAAATTTTAACAGCAATATTTGAACATGCAAACTTCTTATCTGGAATCAGATGTGATACCGTTGCACCATGAGGCCTCCCCCATAGAACAGCAAGCATCCCTCCAGCTGCCAAAATGCTTTTCTTTTTTCTTTCTTTTCATTTTGCTTTTTCAACATGGTTTCTCTGTCTAACAGTCCTGGTTGTCTCAGAACACTCTTTATAGACAGGCTGGCCTCAGACTGAGATCTACCCGCCTCTGCCTCCCGGTGCTAAGATTAAAGACATGAGCCATCACTGCCTGACCAAAATGCTTTTCTTATGGATAGAGGATGGACAGACCAATTATTCTAAAACTTGGGCCTACTACAAATGATCTTTTTGACTAAGTAAGTAGGCGATAGTTTTCAGCGTGGGTTAAGAAGGAAATGACAGAATTAGTGAATCCTATTCTAGAGGAAATAATTATGAACAACTTGGGCATCCCCAGACCACCTTTTACATCTCAAAGGGTGAATTTATAAATTTACAGAGGAAAAAAGTCTGTTTATCAAAATAAATAAATACGTTTATTGTTTCTCTCCAGCTATGATTCAAAACACTGATTCCTCTAAAAAACTGTTAATGTAAACTCACTATCAACCTGGCTGTAAATCTGAGCCAGGATTCATCAATATCCACCCTCTTTGGACCGAATACATCTACTTAGAGAGTTTATTCTCAAGGTCATAAATGTCTGCACCTGCAACTTCATTCCTATATTATACAGATGAGCAAGGATTGAAGACAAAGTCAGCAGCAGAGACAGCACTTTGTACTCTGTGTATGGTGGATGATCTGGGGGAAGCAACTCCATCCTCCAAGGAACAATGGACCAATGGAGCAATGGAATTTTAATGACATCTAATGACTATGCAACCTCTGATGTTCAGTGTCGTCCATGAGAAAGGACAACAAGGACACCTTCCTCTTACAACAAAAGTTTTGCTTGGTTGCTCCTTCAGCCAGAGGGGCTGCCACCCAGGCCCCACCCTGTCTCCTTGGCAACCTGTGCTTCTGCAGTAGAGAGGCCTCTTTTCTTCAGAGAACCAGCGTTGGCTACCAACCTCCTTCCACATATGTGCCTGTAGCTAATTAGATTCCCCCCTTCTCCATCACTGCCTCCCTCTGGGAGGGATCACAGGTGGAATCAGGACAAAGCATATGAACTCCAGTGAAGCTGGCTTCACCCCTAACTCCAAAGGGGAATGAACTGAATGACAGGGGTTCCAAAATCACAACAAAGCAATCAGGGAAGGGCCACTCACAAATGAGCTGTTAGAGAAAGAAGGCCTCCTGGAAGGCAGCTGAGAAGGAATCTCCTTCTCATTAAAGGGGACCAGACCACAGAGGCTTGCTCTTCCTCCAGATCTCAGCCTGGAGGGGGTGTGTCCAAAGACCCTTTCACAGTGTTCACCTATGACTATCAAAAAACACAGATATTTAGTAGCAAAATTAATTATGAAGGAGCAACAAAAATAATTTTATGGTTGTGGGTTACCACAACATGAGGAAATTCATTAAAGAGTCACAGCATTAGGAGTGCTGAGAACCACTGCTCTAGAGGATACAGCACAGTTGTGTCTACTCCACTAGTTGCCATAGCTACCAGGTCACAATAAGCTTTATTCCAAGAGGGTGATCACCTTATGCCCTGAGGGAAAGCCATACTATATACAACAAAGGCCCACCCCTACCCTTGGTGGCTGCAATGGCTCCAGTCACCACAACCTGTGTATCTGTTTGACTGTTCCGCAGACAGTGAGCTGCTATGGAAATACCACATTTTTTTTTCATCTTTATCTTTTCCATTCACAGAACAGAACCTGCCTTACAGAAGCAGGTATAGTCATTGAAGCAAGTCATTAAAATCCTTCCAGATTCCAATGCACGATGGTGAATCACACACACGGGTAAAAGAGGAGTAGTGAGGACAGTGAGAAGCTGGAATCCTCTGCATCGCTGGTGGAAATGGAAAACAGACAGGTGGGTAGCTCCTCAAAAGGTTAAATGCAGAAGGTACCATATGGCTCAGTAATTCCACTTCTAGGTATATACCCAAGAGAACTGAAAACATATGTCAACACAAGAACCCATATATGAATGCTCGCAGCACCTTAATTGTAAAAGCCAGAAGTGGAAAACCACTGTCTATCAACATACAGGTGAAAAGCACAGCCAGTGGCTACAACGGGATGATAGTGCTCAGTCATAAAAAGGGACGGAGTATCGACTCGTGCTACAACGTGGATAAACACTGAACATTATGCAGACACGCAAGGCCACACAGATAATGCCACTTACAGGCAATATACAGAATAGACAAGATATAGGTTGAAAAGTCTGTCAAATGGCCGCCTGGGGGTAAGGAGATAGGAAGGGTACTGTAGACTGGGCAGCCAGGGATCCCCTCACCTGGGGTATCACCTTCTGGGTTTCCATTACTTGAGATCAGGTACATGCTGAAATTTTTCAATGGGTATTTTGGGAGACAGACATCACTCACATAATTTTTATTGTAGCATTTTTGTAACTATTATACTAAGATATTACTGTTATTTTCTTGTTGAGCCTAAGTTATATATTAAACTTTACCCTAAGCATGCAGGGCTCAGTCCTGTCCATAGAATCAGGCATGCACAGGGCACCTTAGGATGGCTGTCCATGAGTGGGAGGGTCTGTGTGAGATCCTTGACAGCATCCCTGCCCACCAGATTCCATCACTGTCAAGCCCAGGGCATGCTCTGTGCTCTTCCTTTATGGTCGATCCCAAGGCTGCATTTCCTCTTCCACTTCTTTTCTTGGACAGCGTAAGGAAGGGAGAAACTTCAAGTCAGTGGTACAATGAGTAAGCAGACATTTCTCCTCCTTGAGAAGCCAGGACCTGCTACTCATTCCTGCAAACCATGTCTATGTGTCCCAGCCCCAGGCAAAGAAGAAAGTGGTCAAATGTGAAAACCTGGTGAGAGTCTGGGTTTAGAATCAAGACTCTGCAAACAAGACTTTGCCTTGGACTTCTGCCCACTATGTTGGGAAGCCACAGAGGGACCTGAAATCATTCAGCTAGAGCCCACTAGATGGCTGCTCTGCCCTCACTGTGGGCACTAGCCTGGCAACCACACGAGGCCCTGAGATGGGCCAAGGGCTCACCATGTTCTAGGCCCTCTGCCCTGTGCTAAATGTGTTTCAAGCCTTCGTTTTCTCTAATCGTGCTCAGCACAAACATAGCACTTTGTGGGTAAGGAAAATGAAGTACACAAATGTGTAATGGTATGTATTACAAAAATGTGTAATAGGCAGGGTCACATGGCCTATGCATGGTGAGATAACCGGGGATCGGAACCTGACTCAGGCTCAGAATCCAAGGCACTATTGTGGAGCTGGACTCACTGATGCACAGGGAACTCGCTCTCTCTGGGCACCAGTCACAGGAACCAGTACAACCACTATGCCTGAGGGATGAGGTTGTACCGGATTGGGCATCATCAATTATCTTCACAATGCTCCCCATGCTGTCGCATTATGCCAGCAAACCTTACCTTCCAGAAAACAAACTGAGGGTACAGAAACCTGCCCACGGTTATGCAAACACCATCCACCACACCAAGACCTGATCCTACTGTCTGGCTCAAACAATGAAGTCTGGTTTTTCTGCTGGTGAAAGTGGATCATCCCTGGGTGTTTAGCTATGCTGTGACTTACTAGCAGTCACACAGATACGTGGTCAGGACAGAGCAACCATGCCTTCCCACCCCTCCTGAAGACGACAGGAAAAGACGAACAACGTCCTTGGTGAACGAGACTTCCAGATAAACAGTACTTGAACCTAGTGAGGTTAGGTAGATGTGTGAAGAAGCCAATTTGGCCATGCAAGGGAAGATAGAGCCAAACCACACAGGGTTGTGTGTGTGTGTGTGTACATGTGCACTAATGTACATCTATATGTGTATTGTGCACAGTCAGTGAGTAGACAGGAGGGACCAAGATCTGCCAGGTCTCTAGCTGCCTTAGGAGGTTACACAAGTGTAATGAGATGCTCTTTCAGCAAAGGCAGGAAATGGATGAGCACTTTACATACATCCAGATTGCTAGGAATAGAGAGGACCTTTCCAGAGTGTGGGCCAAACTTGGCAAACTTTATTCAATGTAGTGTATATTCAAGTGGTCACTAGAACTGGGCCAAGAACAGAAAGACTTTACCTCTTCTGCAGATAGGACAACCATGGCTTTCCTGAAACCTTTGGGATGAAAACCAGACTAAACTTGAAAGACAACACTCTTTCTAGATATACCACTGGTCAACTGGAAGAGTATGTGAACATTTAGAAAACCTTGTTTCTGAGCTTTGGGCCTAAAAGAGAAGACCTTCCAGCGCTAACTGAACACCTGGTGAAAATCCACCTACTCAGTGTTCCTTTTTTGCACACAGCTGAGGAACCTCAACAATAGTGTGACATTCTGGGACCCCTCGACAGATACAGCTGTGTGTTCATACCACCTGCCCCCGGTGCCAGAATTTGCCACACACACCTTCCAAAGAACATGGCATGCTGGTGCCAGCCAGTGGTGTGACTTCTCCCTCTACAACTCTCCTGGCACGTGTGAGCGCTCAGAGCATCTCAGATTATTGGTAAGATGATAAGACTGGTGGCACATACCTGCTTGGCACCATTTGAATGAGGCTCCCTTGGGCCACCTTAGGTTTCACTTCACTTCCTGTTATCTGCACCTGCACCAGTGGCAGAAGCAAACAAAAACACTGGCAAATCCAGATGTCAGAGGCTTAGCTGAAAGCAAAGAGACAGCTAAAGCAAGTCAATCCGACCCCAACACACAGCAGGACAATCAACGTCCACATCTTTGTATGAGGTGTGCTGTCTTCCATCTTTGAATCATCTTTGCAAAATGCATCCTTCTTTCTAAGTCTTGGCTACTTAATACACTTTGAATCCGAAAAGATGCAAGCATTATAAACAGTGTAAGAGCAAACATGTACAGTGATGTTTTCGCAAGACTAATTCAGTCCACAGAATGAACTGAATCAGTTCATTCATCTGGTTGGTTAGGGTTCTCTGATGGTGGTGTATTAGGATTTTTTTTTCTGAGATAAAGCTTCACACTGTAACCCAGGCTTGGCATGAAGCTCACTATACAGCTTGAGTTAGCCTCAAACTCTCAATCCTTCTACCTTAGCTTCTCAAATGTTGGCATCATAGGCATGCACCACCATGTCAGGTCATTTCTACATATATATTTATGGAAAAGGAAAAGTAACTGAAAGGTTAATAGCCCTAACAAGTGTTAATCAACTCTTCAGCCTACAGTCCCTGAACTCAAGTCCTTGCCCTTCACCACAGCCCTGCAGTGTGTCCAACACACAAGAGAAAGTGAGATCAGGATTTGGTTACACCTCAGCCAGTGCCCCAGACTCAGGGCCCTCAGCTTTAACCCAACATTGTGTAACAGAAATGAAATGGCTTTAGCAGAGCTTGTTTATTTTAATCAGTCGAAGTTGGGAACTTAAATTCCACTGTGAGTGCTAACAATCCTTTTGGAAAGTTACTTTCATTCCTTTTGGGGGACAAATGGAAGAAAAGCCAACCCTCCAGCAAGGAGAAAGGTCTGCTGACATCAATGCTTCTGTCACCCTGGGCCTGACAGAGTGTGAAGGGTCAGAAAAGGAGAGTCCAGATTCTTCACACCACAAATCAGCACTCCCAGAGCAGACACTACACAGGGACCCTTACAGTGTAAGGCAATTGCCCATCAGTACTTTCCTCATAGGAACTCACCATAAGGATGTATGATCTGGATTTTAACCAATTGATTGTACACAATTCCTTCTCCCACAAAGTCTTGCTAATTATACATATTTAGTGTGTGTTGAGGGTGTGGGGGACACAGCTAAACAGACTCATAATAAGAAATTTAAACCAAGGCAACACCTGCCTTCTGGCCTAATGGAAAAATCAATCTGTCAGGTCTTAATTAAGTACCCAGGCTAGAAAAAAGCACCTGCTCATTCCTACTGTACAAACGTCCTGGATTTTAGGAAGTCAAAATCTAAACGGTGGCTGTGTAGTGTGGGAATCAGAACAACCATAAATTGTCTGATTCTGGATGCCATATATTTAACAAGACTGAGTAGTGTAAGATTGTTGACAAAGATTCCTGTGAATAATCACATTGGTTTCAGACATCCATTGATGTTTGTATCAAAACATCCAGAGCTATCCCAAAGCAAGCTAGGGCAGCTGGTGGCCAGAGAGGAATGTTTCCTGGCCCACTATACATTTTGAGCCAACAAATAAAGGCGTAAATAGGGACCTAATAAACAAGTAAATGTGAATATTTGAATGACTAAATGAACGTTTACACGTTGTATTTCCACAATGGCAAATGAAGTCCCTTAACTCCCCCTCTATGTTTTACAGCATTCCTAAGAAATGGAAACACATGGGTGAAAACTCCAGAGACTGGAGAGATGACTCATTAAAACACTCCGTAAAGCACAAAGACCTCCGATGGATCCCCAGCACCCATGTGAGAAGCCAGGAGTGGCGCTATGCTCTTGTAATCTTAGTACTAGGAAGCAGAAGTAGGTGAGTCCCTGGGCTTCTTGGCGAGCCAGCCTAGCCTACTTGGCAAGTGGTAGAGAGAACAATCTCAAAATAAATAAATAAACAAATAAAAATTAAGGTGGACTGTACCTGAGGAGCAACACTCAAGGGTGACCTCTAGCTCTGACACATGGGCCCACATGTGAACACGAGTACACAGACAAAAATAAATAACACTCTGACCAAGCTGCTTCAGGGACATCCAGCACAAGTAAGGCAAGTCCTTGCCCGGGATGGGCTATGGCCACTTGTAGGTGACAAATACAAGGCCAGCATGAGGTCCTTCTCCAACTCTGAACAGCACCAACAGTGGGGGAGAGAGATGGAGCCTATATGTGGATTATAAGTCAATAACTGTCCCAGACAAAGCCTCATTTCCCTGGGAACTGAATGAGAGATGCATTGCCAGGGAATAAATAATGTATTCAGATCCCAAACCAGAGCAGGGAAAACCCCCATTTTGTAACCTAACCTTGGGGCCATTAGAGTAGCATCGCTAGTTGCCGTAGTGACATCAAAGGGGCTGTTATAAAGGGCATCCAATGGAAATATGAAAAATATGATGAAGGAAGGTTCTTCTGCCCCAAACCCACCACTGCTTGAGGGGCCACAAGGATCACTTTCTGAGGCTGATTTGTGCTTCCTTTTCCCTCATCACCAAACCCTAAGCTGATAAAGTCAGTTCCTATTCTTTGTGGTAAGAATTCCAGATCTCAGTTGGTCCTAAAAGTACATCTTCCTATAAACCGCAACATCTGTGATATTAATCTCCCTCCCTGCAATGCCCAAAGGCCACAGAGACGTAGAACATCCATTCTCCAGTATGGTCTCCAGGTATTCTATACAAGCTCTTCACAGTGTTTCCCTTTGGCTCTAGACAGACAGTGAGAGTATCAGACGAGCCAATTCTTTCCTTGCATGGAGAAAAATGTAGGTAAAGTTGGAACAAGGGAAGACGGCTCAGCAGGTGAGAATTTCCCTTGTCGGCTCTTGGCATGAAAACAACTACCAGAAAAGGAGAAAGTGAACTACAATGTCTTCTCATAAAACACAAATTCAGGTAATTGGAAGAATAATTACAATCAATACCCAACCACCGAAATGCAGTATTTGCATGGGTCAATACTTTGCTAAAGGCTTTGCATGAGTTGCTAACATGCGCCTCCTGCTGGCCAACAGTAGACACTGGTCCTACCACTAAGACCATGAAACTCAAGTAACCCCTTGAAACTCAAACAGTAACTACTCACTCAGGATGCCAGAATGTAGGATGTAGAGCATCAGAGCTAGTTATAAAAGAGAATCAAAACTGCTTGGTTTGAGGTGATCCAGTTGATAGTTTAAAATTCAGTAACAGAAAATTAAATTAAATTAAAAATCCATTCTTGCTGTGGGATAATGCTCTTGTACACTGTAAAGATTTGTCACTCATACTGGTTTAATAAAATGCTAATTGACCAGTAGCCAGGCGGGAAGTATAGGCAGGACAAGACTAAGAGAATTCTGGAAAGAGGAAAGGCAGAGACACAGTTGTCAACAGACACAGAGGCAGCAATATGAGAATGCCCTACTGAGAAAAGGTACTATGCAATGTGGCTAAACATAGATAAGAACTATAGGTTAATTTAAGTTGTAAGAGCTAGCTAATAGTAAGCCTGAGCTAACAGACCAGTTTATAATTAACACAAGCCTCTGTGTGTTTCTTTGGGACTGAACAGCTGTGAGACCAGGCAAGAAACTTCCACCTACACATTCTCAGCTTCAAACTTAGATTTGAATCCCCATGAGCAAAGCTCATTTTATCCCTGTGAGGAGTGTGCCCCTACTGGCCACTAGAAAACACACATCATTATGGACACTGGCTTGGGTATATCATACCAGAGTATGATAATGAAGCCCAGAATTCCTCAGAAGGAATCTGCACATTTACTAATTCACACTTTGGAACAAGACAATGGACACTGGCTCTTTCCTGAGGTCACCATCCTATTTAAGATCCAGAAACCTCCTTAAGGAATGAAGGTCAGGGTAGGTGACAGCAATGGAGGTTAACAGTGACTATAGGCACTCAGAGGTGAGATCCTGGAAGAGGGATGGAGGAAGGGAAGAAAATCAGGAAGGAGCATGAGCAGATCTGAAGCCTCAGAAGCCAATACCACTCCTGCAGAGGAGACCCAGCACGCATGCAGGGATGGGGGTGGGAGTAATGTGGTTGTTGTAAGCGACATTTACAGCCCACCTCTCTTTTTGACTTTGCACCACAAGTCCCTGCAGGGTCTACTTCATTTTCCGTGTCTTTACTGGAAGTTCAAAGGGCTTAAGGACTCAAACTTTCTACACTATTAGAGGAACTTGTTTCATGGACTACTGGTGCTCTTATACCTAGGTTCCTGATTCTCTAAAGTTGATATAGAATGAAGAGACAAAACTATTGTTTTTCATCTCACCCCAAATTCATGCTCCAATCTGCAACCCAACATGAGTTTATTTACTATTGCCGAATCAGAATCCTGGAAAAGCAAGGCCCAGAGACCACGGAGAGACTGAATGGCATGTCTGTAGGATTGTATGTCCATTTCTAACCTCAGGAGCTATGACTGTGAGGGGAGATACTGCATACTATGTTATCCACAATCAGCCCCCTGCCTTCCATCAATGCAGCGCCAAAGGCCTGCTCTGTACATCTCTGGATTCCTAAAGACACGCCAGTCAAATGTCAGAGAACATCTGGCCCTCAAGGTGCTTCTCTCAAAAAGAAGGTCCAAGTAGCCATTAGCAATTACACAGGACACATTATGATGCTATAAGAAAACGCTCCTGGGCTAGGGATGAGTGGTAGAGAACTTGCCTAGCTTACCCAAGAACCTGGGCACCATTCCCAGCACCACCAAAAAAGCTTCTGTTACAGGGAAGAGTCAAGTCTGTCTGGGTGAGGGTAGATAGTTCCGAGAGCACCTGCCAAGCTGGCAGGAAGACTTACATTTCTGCACAGCACCTATGTAAAAAGCTGGCCTCGGTGGCAAGCACTTGTAACCTAGCACTGGGAAGGTGAAGACGGGTGGATCCCTGGGCCTCACTGGCTAGCCTAGTCTAACTGGCAAATCCTGTAAAAGACCCTGTCAAAAGATTTGGAAAAAAAATGATTGCTCCTGAAAACCGCTACCCAGCACAGGCCTCTGATTCCACAAGCATGCTTGCACACACATACACACACACACACACACACACAGAGAGAGAGAGAGAGAACATCACCTGCATGACATTTTCCAAAAACATATCCATATGTACAGACAGTGTATAGGCATGTACACAAACATATTTCACTTAGCTACATATATGTAAATATATATGTCAATATCACATCCCCTCTCTAGACTCCAGTCTCCTTGTGACAAACATGTGACTGGCTTGGACCATCAGTGAGGTCCTTTGGGGTTCTGACAGGCTCCCCCCTCTCCTGGTCTCCATGCCCGCATAAGAGAAGCTCAACAAATTCTTCCGTTAACACTGTATGGCTCAAAAACAAACTGGCCCCCACTTGCCTCCTCATTCCAATACAAAACTTTAATGCTCACTTGGCAAAGGAAAAGAGAAGGAAAATACTTTTAAAGATATGTATATAGATAATGGATATGACAAGCTACAAATAGTTTCAAGACATCATTTCTGGCTTACTTATAGGAAGAGTAGCCCCAGCCCACAGGGGTACTCTAAGGGGCTCAAGTTCAAGGTCAAAAGAAAGGGTCACCCTTTTTTGATCCTGTGCTCACACGTGGAAGCATGGTCAGACTTCCTGGGATTTCCCCATCTGAAAGAGAGGCAGTTGCCAGAGCCAGGCTCCATGACCACCCAGGATCTGAACTGCTCACAGGTGTTCGAAAATACCGAGGGATCACATAATTAGGAGCATTAAGCAATCATCTCTGTGCACAGGCAGTTGGAGAAAGGAAAAGCAGAGTTTAGGCGACGCTTTGGGAGATAAATTCCACGGCTTTTCACTAAGTTGAAATCTTGGCTTTGGACACACATAAAAATGAGCCTGGCTGATCTTAGCTCCCAGTGGACATCTGCCAGATCACAGTGGTTGACCCAGTTGGCCCGCCTTACCGCAGGGAAGACCACTGCTGGAAGAGCAGATGGCAGGACTGGACAGAGCCAGCATGGCCCCGAGCAAGGGACATCAGCAAGGAAAAGCAGGACTCCGGACTCCGTTGGCCAGGGCTAGGGCAGGGACTGCGCTTTCCAGAGAATGTTACAATGTATCCTTGGAAGAAGTGTACTCCTAGCAGGCTCCCATCAGATGCTCACATGTTTCAATCATCCGTTCTTAAAGCCTTTAAAACACAGCTCTTTATTCTCTCTCTCCTCTCTCTCTCTCCTCTCTCTCTCC
>LOJH01014728.1:0-21121 GCA_001685095.1 Ellobius talpinus
GGGCCTTGAACTTCCCACAGGGCAGGGTACCCTGCCCTCTCTTAGGACTGGAGGTTGAGATAGGAGGGGAAGTAGGGGAGCGGGAGGGGAATGGGAGAAGGGGAGGAAGTGGAAATTTTTGAATGTAAAATAAATAAATAAATAAATAAATAAATAAGCTGTTTTTTCTCAGCTCTAATAAGAACAAATGAGATCTGAAAATGATACAGTCATTCCAAATTATGTTTCAACGCAGAATCTGTTAGTGATATGCTATCAATGTTTACAACTTTCATTACTGATTGCTCATTTTTAAATTTATTTTTTTTATTTAAAGTAACATTTAAGGTATTAGATAGACTTTTCTTTGCCCCTTACCTTCCCTGTAGCTATTCCTAATCCTCTTTCCTATTCCCACAAGTCCCTTTTCCTCTCATATGTCCTGAATCTTTTTGCCCAAATGCAAACATATCAATATTATTGATTTTTTATTAAAATAAAACACAAATTGTAAAGTTAGTGATATTTTCCTCTGTATCATGAAGGCTGAAGTTCGAAAATTATAACTGTTATTCCTTACAAATTATTCCAAATAATAAATTCCAAATAAGAAAAAGTTTAACATCATCATAAAAAAGATGAAAATTAAAACAAAACATTTAATCAACCTTGTTTTTCTCAAATTTTTCTGTAGTTTTCAGAAAAGTAGAAAATAATAATAATTATGCAATTGTGACCCTTTCAAAATTCTTATTTTATTCCATAATGGCAAACAGAAGAAACAAAACTTGATGAAATTGGTTTATCATTATTATTAATGAAACAATAAATAGCTATATACCAACATACTGCCTTGTCCCAAATGTAATGCTCTTGATCACATTAGCACAATCTCAGAAATTAATACTTAGAGAACACGAATTTTTGTCATACTATAGTTTGTATATGGATTATCAATCCACTATCTTAGAATTCTTTATATTATGATTTATTATATAATCACTTTTATGTCTTCACAGAAAATCCTTTGTGTAACATGACCATATACAATATATGTTAAAATGGCATGAATCACCAAAATTAAACAGAGGGAAAAATTTCAATGTTGCATAGGTCAATCTGAACAACCTGCAATCTGAAACATGACTCACAGATATTACTGTGATGTTTCCTTCCACAAAACCTTCATTTATTATTCTCTTGCTTATGGAGAAATTTGATATATTTTATTTCACATGTCTGAAGGGAAGCCTATCATTTATGCCTAAGTCATTTTTTTGTTTACTTTGTAGTGTTGAGGGTAGACTCAGGCTCATGAAAAATAATTGCTTAAAGTCTGAAGTTCATTCCCAGCCATACCTTTATCATTAAAAAGTGCAAACTGTTTTATCGCTTTCTACTGACCTCTACTCAAAATTATATGTTATCTCCAGAATATATCATCAATTATTAAATCTAAGCTTCATATACACTTAGCCTATTTTCAGGAATTCTATTTCTTATGTTCTGAATACCTAGCCACATCAACTTAACAATTACTCATTTATAAATTTATTGTAAAATTTCAGAACAAAATTGTTTAGGCTTTCTATGCCATCAGACATACTTTATAGAACTCTTTTAAGGAATCTGTGATATATTTTGTTCATATTGTATGTGGCTATGTTAAGGATGATACATGCTTAGTTTAATGATGATGCATATTTAGGGAGAAATGATTAATGGCTAAAATTAAAAATCTATCACATGTTGTTGACTTTTTCTTTAGGAGTATAACACAAATAACAACTGGTTCTACTTCTGAGAGAAAACTGCATTCGAAAATAATTGGAATAAAGGTTCATGTAGTACAGTACCAACTAGTAATTGACAGTTTTATGTGATTTAATTAACATATATCGCAATGTCAAGTATCTTTATCCTTTACCTTTTTGCTTTTCTTCATTCTTTGAACTATCTTAAAATATATAAACAGTCCAAACACTTTGTACCCAGCTTTTTGACTCTTGATTAATATTTTAGTTGACATTTGGTGTACTTTGCATAACTGAACTAGCCCAGTGCCTGAGTCACTTATGAGCAGAGTTCAGGAAATGATGAATGCTTTAAATTTTGCATTTTTCCCCAGTTTCCTCAGTTTTGTTTTATAAACTTGTCTAAATTAATCTTTTCCAGTTCTGTTGTGCAGCTACTGCTGCTCTGGAAAGAAATTTGCAACTGAAGTCAATTAACAGAACAGCTGAGAAAGCAGATGCTCCAGCTATCTTTACAGTATTTTATCAGGGAAAAATTCTGCTTCCTTTTGAAAGGGAAGCAAACTCCAACCTAATACATTAGTCCATGGATCTTGTACTATGTGGTTTTTCAGTTGAATTAATAAATGTTGAAATCAGTAAGCAATATTTGTTAGAAACATAAGCAAAATTGATTTATTAGTATGCTTCTCAAATAAATTTATGTGTTTACTAAATTTGACTAAATGCATGAAAGTAACACTTATGTGTGTATTGTATGATAAGTATATTATATTATGATCTTAAATTTTTAGTTCTCCACCTCTCCTTAATGCCTATTCGTATCAGTGACAAACATAGCACAATAACCCTAAGGTTGCAGTACTGGCACATATACCTTGGATATACCTTGGCGTTAAACAACAACTATCTAATTGAACTTAAGACCCACTCAAAAAGGGGGAAACCATGGCTGGTACTGGAAACTAAGCTATGTTCTCAGTGCTAGTGAAGCCATGGTTATTAAAAGAGAATTCACTACTATTTATTTTCAAAATCAGCATATCTATAAACTTTTGTTATTATACCCACAGATAAGTATAGTCCCATCATTAAGGCAACTTTTCTTTGCTATAGACAGAGAATCCTATAGAAAACCTTAACAAATTGAACTACAAATCTGTAGAGCACAGTATAAGTAGATACATAAACAAAACATTCCCACACATATGTTTCAGAGTGTGATTCATTCCCACATATTGCAGAAGAGGGGCCAGAAAGATTATAGGAGCAGGGGATCATGAAATTTGATCTAAGAATTTGTCTCCTACTTATAT
Source organism: Ellobius talpinus (assembly GCA_001685095.1). NCBI lineage: Eukaryota > Metazoa > Chordata > Mammalia > Rodentia > Cricetidae > Ellobius > Ellobius talpinus. Next base: position 3,050 of record LOJH01014728.1, read on the forward strand.
CAGAAGGTACACCAGTAAATTCTTAGCAACCTGACTATAAAAACATGACCTGAACAATAAGAACATCATCGAACATGAAAAACTGGATGGGATAAAGGCAATGAGGCCTTACTTCTACATGATGAAGTATAGGCAACTGAGAACAGGTGGGAGCAGGAGAGTCTCTCTTCTCCAGGGAAGAGCACACCAATTGGTGTCCAATGCCAAATGGTCAACCTTGAAAACATACATACAAGTTACATTATACAGAAGTATGCATTTACGTATGAGGTGGGTTAAACAAGTTGTCTCCAAAGACTCATATATGTTGCAGAAATTTTGTGATTGGTCCAATAGGCAATGTTTAGGAGCGACTTGGCCCAAAGGGTGGAATTTTTATTTTAGAGTACCTACCGAATACCTAAATAAAAAGCTGGGATGTCCCTGAGTGTAGTGTCCCATGCCTTTAATCCCAGCAGATGGGAGGCAGACTCAGGCAGATCTCTGTGAGTTCATGACCAATCTAGTCCACAGAGAGAGTTCCAGGACAACTTCCAAGGCTACAGAGAAATCCTATCTCAAAAAAATAAGCAAACAAACGAACAAAAGCTTGGTTGGGTTATGTATTCTCTCTTGGGAGATGGACAGACTGTCATTGAGCCAAGGAAGCATGACTGGCATTCACAATCCCTTTGGGAACAAGGAAGTAGCAGCAGCAGAAAGCTGGACCACAATAAATAGCAGAGCAACTGGTGAGGTGGTGCAGGACAATTGTCTATATTCTATCAATTATATTTTAAATAAACACTGATTGGCTAGTAGCCAGGCAGGAAGCATAGGTGGGACAACCAGATAGGAAACAGAGGCAGGTCAATTAGAACAGGAGAATTCTGGGAAGGAGGAAGCCCATTCCTCCCCAGTCCAGTCCAGACACAGAAGAAGGAAGATGTGACCTGCCCTGCTAAAAAGGTATTGAGCTGTGTGGCTAATGTATATAAGAATAATGGGTTAGTATAAGTTATAAGAGTTAATAAGAAGCCTGAGCTAATGGGCCAATCAGTTTTTGATTAATGTAGACCTATGTATGATTTCTTTGCGACTTAACGACTTTGGGAACCAGGCAGGACAGAAACTTCAGACAACAGTGAGGTGACCTGTTTTCTCATTCTGTCTTATAAGCATTGTGCAAGAATTTTGCTATTAATGAAAGGTAACACAATCTCAAGACTTCTTTTTATCATTTATTTTAAAGTTTAGTCACTAGAGAGTGGCACTGTTTAAAATGATTAGAAGAATTAGGATGTATGGCCTTGTATAAGGAAATGTGTCACTAGGGGTGTTATTTGAGGTTTCAAAAGCTCATTCAAGGCCAGACTCTTTATCTCTTTGCCTCTGGATCAGGATGTAACTCTCAGACACTGTTGTATAGATAGTATCATATTTCCCTGTCATGATGATAATGTACTAAACTCTGAAACTCTAAGCAAGGTGCCAATAAGGTACTTTGCCGGGATAGTGTTTATGTTAGCATGACCTTAATTGATCAGGGAGACTGAAAGTATATAAAATCTTGAAACAAAATAAGAAAAAACTACAACTGCCTCATTTGGTTTTTCTAATCAAATTGAGGCCAACACAGATTCAAGGATACAGAAAAGAGATTCAACCAAATCACATTTGAAAAATATGTATCCTTTGGAGAGTGAAATGAGATTCTCTCTTGCTTGCAAAGGTCAGTATTCATTCTACCAATACCGACTAATTAGATGAGCCTACTTCATTATAAAGAAGAATCAGTTATCTTCAAAGTCCACTGATGCAATGTTAGCTCTGTTAAACATTCTGTAATTACAACATCTTTAATCCTGTTTGACCAAACATTTGGGTAATTTGAACTGACAAAAGTCAATCATTATATGTAACATTTACTTACATAGAATATAAAGTACCAGCTATATTTTTAATGAAGTATTTAAAGATAAATGAGTAAAAACAAATATATAAAGTAACAAGGAATGGATAATTTTCCATGCTAAAGATGTAGTGTTTAAAAAATTTATACCTTTTGTTTTGTTATTGTCCCTAAATAATGGTATGTGAGAAATAAAAATGTACAATCATCTTATGATAAAATAATACTTACAAATAATTGCTTATTTCCAACAACAGTGAAAGTATAATTGAATATACTTCCTACTAAAGAATGTGCCAGTTGGATCTAAAAAGACAGAATTACTGATTTCTTGATTTTGAGATAACTTCAAAAGAATGGGACTGAGCATATAAGGAAAGGTAATATTTTTATCCGAATAAGTACGATAATATAATAAAGTCATAATGATTATAACAACTGCTTTTTAACTACACACACACACAAATAAAAAAGTCAAAATCTTATAGCAAATAAGTCCTATAGAATTCCTCAAATTTAATAACTTCATTAATTATAGTTATATTTTTATAATTTTTAACAAGACGCAAAAACAAATTAACCACAAATTATATAGAAGTTCATATACAGTCTTTCATAGTATAGCTAAGTAAAGAAAGACAAAACAATTTTAACCTTGATTCGACAATATTATAGTAAGCAGAAAAATTCCAATAAACTTGTGACATCAAAACTTCCACAATGTCAGCACAGAAACATCAGAATATATCTGAGTTATCCTTGTATAAGGAGTCATACTGTATTACCAACTATATAAAGCACAAAAGTATTTTAAAATGTAGAAGAATTCCCTATAAAATGACACAGTTTCATTCTCTTTATTATTCTTTTCACGTTATTTTTGGAAAAGGAGATAAAGATATTTTCAGTTCTGTTATATGGAATTCTAGATTCTTACAATTTCCCCCAAAGAGCTGTCTCATTCATCTATTGAAGGACACAAGTTGTTTCCATTTCTTGGCTACCCTTTTATAGGCTTCCTGATCCTCTTCATTCTCCAGGGAAAGGTGAATGTGCTATCCATCCATTCTGCAGCCCCAAGATGCAGGACAACCAGATGCGCTAGTGTGTTGAGTCAAAGCAGAAAATTAGTTTATTACTGTGAGAGTCAGCTTATATATGGTAAGTGACATTCTATGATGTGAGAGTACCTCCAGTCAGTGAAAGGCAGGCAAACCCTCCCTCTAGCTGGAGGGGCATTTACCTAGTTTTTGCTGTCTCATCCTCACTCAAACTCAGGCTTTTCTCTGTCCTACAGGCCTCGGAGTCTAGCCCTGAACTCCAGCCAGGCCTTTTTTTTCTCTCCTACAGACCTCAAGGTATAGGCCTTGAGATAATTTTGGCCCAACATCTTCCCATTTTGTTTTATATCCCACTCTCTACTCTGGTCACCAAGCCAAAATAGCCCACTGGTGAGAGAGTACCAGTCAGGGCCACCCCTATCCAGAGATTTGGCCTGGACACCCTTAAATTGAGAGTTCATCTGTGCGTTGGGATGTATCAAGCCTATCAGAATGTACTCAAATGGTCATGTATCTGTTGTATTTGTTTTTGGAATGCTTGTTTCGGCCTTTGAAAAATACATGGTCCAAAAAGATCAATAAACAAATAGCCATCAGTGCAATTAGGGAAGAGATGAGTAAGGTAAGTCATGGAGACCAATTAATCCAGGTCTCATAGTGGGTCCTTGACTTAAATGAATCAATATCTTTCCTTAACTCATCTAGGGTTATTGTAACTATCCCAGAATATTCCATATAGAAGCAACTTTCATCCCCAAGTGTGCTGCAAATTCCTCCCTGTTCCATAAACAGTAAGTCCAAGCCTTTCCTATTTTGTAAGGTTACCCTTGCTAAGGGATTCAAAGACTTTTGTAATTAATATATGCCCAGCCCAATCTACTCACATCCCCAGGAAGAACAGTAGTAATCAGGAGCCCACCCCCACCACCCCTGCTGCCAGTTTCTGCAGAGGCAGTCCAGTTGCTTCCTAGATATAAAAAGGTGTCTGCAGAAGGGCATGCCTCCTAGGGACATGAGAAAACCCAGGCACATTAAGGTAAGATAACTGGGGTAGGGTAAACCCCCCAAAGCCTCCACATTTAGGTCTCCATTTGATTCCCACAATCCAGTCTCCCACATTCCAACTCACACATGGCAAATCACAGAGGTCAAACATTGGGTCAGGATATCAGGTCCAGGGTGTCATCAATTGAGAAGTCTGGTTTAGGATCCCTCCAGTGCCAGCATTTGACAGGATCCACATCACCTTCTGCGGTTGGTGGGAGCTTGCTGCCTGGACCTTGATCACCATGAGAATAATTAACATGATTGTCACTGGGAGAGCCATCTGAAATAGATAAACAAGCAACGCTTTCCTTGAGGGTTAATACCCCTTGGGCAGTGGTTATTTTTTTTCTTGTGTTTGAAAGGGTTGTCCATTATAATCTTTTACTTTCTTTGTTGGTCATCTTGGTCTTCCCATTGTCCTGAGGGAAGGGGAGAAATTTTAAGTTACAAGTGGATGATCTTGTTTGAGAAGACACATCAATATTGAAAATTTTAAGTATTGATTGTTAATAATAACTTTTGCAGTTGTTGATGGGGGAGGATTCTCCCCCTTTTTGTTTTATAAGGTCCTCTTTGAGATATTTGTGATTTCTTTCAACAATTGTTTGACCCTGAGGGTTATATGAGATCCCAGTGGTATGGGATACATTCTATATCTAGAAGAATTATTTTACTGTTTTACTTATAAAACAGGGTCTGTACTTGGTCTTGACCTGTTGTGGTAGTCCCAATGCTGCAAAACATTGTAAGAAGTGGCTTTTTTCATGGGTTCCCTTTTCCCTTGTGGGTGGTATCCCAGAATGCATTATAGTGATGTGGGTGTCCTCTCTGTGTGCTGTGAATATCATTAATGAATAAAGAAACTGCTTTAGACCTATAGCAAGGCAGATTTAGCTAGGCAGGGAAAGACTAAATTGAATGCTGGGAGAACAAAGGGTGGTGTCAGAGAGATGCCATGGAGCTGCCAGAGTCAGACATGCTAAAACTTTGCTGATAAGCCACTGGCATGTGGTGATACACAGATTAATAGAAATGAGTTAAATTCATATATAAGAGTTAGTCAATAAGAAGCTAGAGCTAATGGCCCAAGCAGTGTTTTAATTAATAGAGTTTCTGTGTGATTATTTAGTGTCTAAGCTAGCTCTGGGTGACCAGGAACCAACAAGTGGGCCTTGTCCCAACAAACTGGCACCAACTTGGTTCATTAAAATCCACTTAAAACCTGAAAGGACTTGTAAAGTAATGCTAGACAAAAAAAATCAGTTTAGCCATATTTTTTTCAGCTGGCAGCTTGCCACAGCTCCTTTAAGAGAGGTTTTCCTGATTCAGCCATAGCAGGAAAAAAGTTACACCATTTTCAAATGCTGGCTTTCTAAGCTGTGCTGTCCTTGTGACCTCCGGCTCTTTCAGGAAATGGAGCATTTGGATGGAGTTTGTGAGCTGTGTGCTGCGGCTTGTATGATGTCAGTGTGGACTGGCTATGTGCCCGGAAATGGGGCAGTATGAATGGCTCAGAAGCACAAGCAGCTCCACCATGCTGGACTTGTGGAGCAAGCATAAGGTACCCTATATACCCTAGTAATGGTGCAGCTTAAATTTTAAGAAGATAGCATATTAAGAAGTGCTCCTGGACAGTAAAGAATTATAGATACACAATAGGACAGATTCATATATAAAAGACCTGTAAATGGATCACAGTGTTGGACAAATGTTTGTAGGCTTGGAAGAGACAAGAAAAAGAGTATAGAGAGTTGGAAAAGAAGTAAGTGTTTTTTTTTTTAAAATTCTTTAAAGAGACAGAGTACAGACAGTCATAGATTAAAAGGAGTAAATAAAATAAGCCACATAAAGATGGAAAATTCAAAGACAGTCTAGATTATGTATATTATTGTGTTTTCTTTAAATTTTTTTGACTGTTAAGGGTTTAAGTACAGAGAGAGAGACATTTCATTATATAGGTTGCTAAGCTAAACAAATATAAAGGAATCTTGACTTTAATATTTGAGTCTATGTATATGTTGCTTTGAAAAAGATGTTCTTCTTTTGTCTCCACAGAGGATGAGAACACCTGGATTCATTCCAGACTAATATATTATGATAGACCATGACCTCCTGAAAGGTCACCATGAACACCCTCAAAAACTTGTTTTACCCAACTGCTGACTGAGATAAACATAGCATATAGGATACACCATGAAAGACTTGATTAACAAGCCCCCAAACATCAGGAAGCAATATGGACAGAACTACGCCCGAATTCCCAAATATTGTTTATAATTGTTTGTTTAAAATTAAAGGGGGATATGCTATAGAGATGAATAATTTGCTTTGGTATGAATCTTAGTTTATTTATACAAATTCAAGGTAAATTTTATTATATTTTTGTGTATATTTCTGCCCTTGATTAAGGTATTGGGTTTGTGTAGTTCATTTAAAAATGAAATGTATAATTTAAAAATATAGATTAATAGTTATCTCAATAATGATCAAGATTATAGTCATGTTAGTTAGATTTTCTAGATATATAGAAATATATTTCAGTTAGTTAGGTATTTTTCAAATCTTTCAGAGACCTTAAGAATATGTCATTTAAAATGTTTAAGAACTTAAGACATTTTATGAGAGTGAGACACATTTACCTCTGGCAGCACCAAGCTACTTCAAGAGGATGATGAAGAGACTCTTTATGGAGTTGGTTAGCCATTTGGGCAAGACACTGCTCTTGCCTGAACTGTTTGAGTGGACATGCAGAACCCACAGAGAAATGACTACTGAACTTGCCTAAAGGTGAAATGGTCCTTTGGAATTCCTGCTTCATAAAAGACTCTACTAGACATTCTGCAGGATACAAAAGAAAGTGACTTGCAAACTGCCAATATAGGCAGAATTGTCTTTGAAATGTTCTGCTTCAAGTAAAAGTCAGGTGGATACTATGGGCATGTAGCTTGAAGATGGATATCCCAACAGTACAGAATAACTTTGGATAACTGTCCATGCAGCAAGATGTCACTGTCAATTCTAGAATTTGGAAGTTGCTTATAATATATTTCCTGTTTACTTAGGTAATATTGTATCCTTCTGGAGTCTTTGATATAGTTAAAGAATTTATATTTATAGTTATTGTTTTCCTTAGTTATAATAAAAGATAAAGTAGAAATAAATATTGTAACTGTAATTTTTGTTTGATACCTATTTCGTTCTAAGTAATTTTACTATATTAAAGTTAAAACCTTCCTTTTTATTTAAACAGAAAAGGGGAAGTGTAGTGAGAGTCCCCTCTGTGTGCTATGATTACCATTAATGAAAAAAAGAAACTGCTTTGGACCTATAGCAAGGCAGAACTTAGGTAGGTAGCGAAAGACTAAACTGAATGCTGGGAGAACAAAGGGCAGAGTCAGAGAGATGCAATGGAGCTGCCAGAGTCAGACGTGCCAAAACTTTGGCTGTAAGCCACTGACAGCTGGAGATATACAGATTACTAAGCAGAGGGTAATGTCTTACATCTGTTTCTCAGATAGTGGGTCCTAACCCTATTGGATTTACCCCTGGCCCTTGTAAGGAGGAGGGATGTGCAGAGAAACTGTTTGCAAGTCTTACAGGTATGAACAATTCTCTTTAATTTTGTTGCAGGAATCTAAGGGTATAGGTATTTGAGTCCTCTCCATTTGATATGAGTAAGTCGTGTATTTGGGTAGCATTTTGTATGGTTAGAGTTGAGACCTCTATGAGAAAGTTCTGAAACTGCAGGATCTGCAGCAGCATTCCCTTGGGAAATGAGGCCAGGGAGGTTTTGGTGTCCTCTGAGATGTTGAATATATATATATGGTTTTTGTTCAAACTTCTAAGAGTGACTGAGTTGTATCATCAAGGCAGAAATAGGATTAGCATCCAATCTGATGTAGACATAGGGTAAATATGGCAATAGGTTTACCACATAAGAGCTAGATGAATAGAGGTTGCAGAGTTCTGGGACCTCTTGCACAGCAATATATACAGGCATTATTTCCTTTTATTGATCAGATCCCCCACAAGGAAGAATTTTGGTATTCTTTGTCTTGGTCCCCCTGCAGGGAAAACTACAAAGGTGGCCCCATTCTTCCTGCCATCTATGCAAACAGTGAATGCTTGGGGTAGGGACCTCGAAGAAAAGATGAAGGGGAATCTCCAGTGTAGTTATTGATATAGCTTCACTAATCAGGACTCCCCAAAATGGGTATCCAGGGTCCCCAGAAATCCCTCCAGGGTGAGGCTTAATCAAGATCAATGCCTGGCCACCCATTCTAAATTCTTAATTTTGAATGGAATTATTAATTTAGAGAGATCTTTTCTGTAATGTCAGAGGGAGGTATCATTTTCACCATCTAACTTTTTTTTTAAATTAATCATATCATCGGGACCTATCCCAACAGAACACAATAGATAGAAAATATCGCCTAGCAATCTTTGGAAGTCATTTAGAGTCTCCAATCAATCTCTCCTAGTGTGCACCTTTTGGAATATATTTTTTTAAACCTATTGTATAGCCTAATTATTAGAATTTCCTATTTGTATTTTTTCCAGGAGCAGTTTGTATTCCCAATCAAGGCATTTTTTTATTTTTTAAACATTCTTTCTAAAGTGTCTATATTTAAATCAGATAGTAAATATCAACCCTGTAATGGCAAACTATAAATTCAGAAAATTGTTTATGTATCATTTCCAATGACTGACATACAAAATATTGGCACAAGGTGGAGTTATTTACCATTCACTGTGGAAGACTCTTTCATTGATATCTCTTAGCAGGCTGAGAATTGTTATAAGGAGGCACTGTGAAGGCAAAATTTTCTGTTTTTTTAATTATAAAAGTATAGTGAAGAATCAATCTTTTAAATCAATAACTATAAGAGGACATCTTTTAGGTAATTGAGAAGGCAAAGGAATTCCAAACTGTAGAAAGCCCATTGGCTGAATCACCTTATTTATAGCTCTTATATCTGTTACCATTCTCCGTTTTCCAGAAGTTTTTTAAGTTCAAATACAGAATTTGGAGAAATACTTCCAAGGGCTGGTTGATTCTTCAATATACTGACCATTTAGTTGCTCCTGTACCAGCTGTTCTAAAGCCTGCATTTTCTCTCTTGTTAAAGGACATTGTGAAACCCATACAGATTTGTCAACCACTTTAGAGGTAGAGTTCTTGATACCTCTGGATGATTAGCAGCTATTGTGCCCTATTCAGTACAACCTGAATAGTCAGTGCATGTTCTTTAGAATATCTTGTAATATTTTTCCTCAGAATCATATGTTAATTTATAGTTTGTTTCTAAGATTGGGGTAATGTTAATCTGAGTACTCCATTGCTATAACAAATCACATCTCCACAAATTCATTGCTATGTTAACCACATATAGTTTTAATATTCCTCTCTGTCCTTCTGACACTATATATTCAAACCATCTCATACTCTGCTTTATCTGAGATAAAGTTTTGATCCCTAAAACTGAACATTTACATCCTGAAAAGGCCAATTTGGATGCCAAGATTCTAATGAAATTATTGTTATATCCATATCTGTGTCTAAGAGAATTTTAATGATATCATTTATTTGTATTTTTAATTTTGGTCATAGAAGTTTGACAAATATTCATTTTTTGGTTTCTTCTCAAATTTTTATCTCTCTTCTATAGCTGTTCTATTATCCAGAGCATAATGGTTTCTAACAATAGGCATTATATTCTTTAATTGTTGTGGGATGTTTTCTCTATGATGGCAGGAAACTACTGAATGGGATTTGGAATAGGGACCTACAGGAGACCCTTCATAGAGTTTTTCACCAGCAAAGGATTAATTAGAATGTTCCTCATTGACCTATATTCATTAGTACAATGCCAGTCTTTGTCAGACCATCTGTATAATCCCAAAAAGAGGAGCATTCTGAATGGATTATTTTTAGAAAAAAAACATTGTTTCTAGGAATGCCTTGTCTACAATCTCTTTTAAGGTGATCCTGATTGCTACTATTATAATATTTGATGTGTTGATTTTTCCTCAAACCTATGGAAATCACCTCTCCTATCCATGTATCATCATGCTCATGAGATTCAATATTAATTGTACCTTGAATCCAGTCCTCCAATTATCCTTTTGCATAGAGAATTGGCATTTTAAAAAGCCAGAAATTTAATTATTACTACTCTAGCTTCTGAATTTTGTATCATTCTTTTTACCACTGAAGTCAATCTTTGTTCAAATTCATGATTTTTTGAGCTCTGTATAACTTTAGTTATACATTTTTTCCTATTTCTGTAATTCTGCGCCAAGCATTCAAAACTGCTGTGTGTCATAAATCCAGTATGCGGTCATTATATGCAACTTGCCTTTTTATAATAGCAAAGAATTTGATCTTGGGAATTTTCTCTACTTCTAGATCACTCCATTGTTCAATAATCTTAGCTGCTTCTGTGAACCACATGGTTTGATTATAAATGTGGACCTGGCTCCATAAACCTTTAAGTAATTCTATCCAGTCATTAGGGGTAATTCTATTACTAACTGACAATGTTTCACAATTGCTTCAAAAAAGGGGAAAGCATGCCATATAAGACTATTGCTTCCTTGAATTTTTTAAATCTAACATTGGCACAGCAGTCCTGTTAACTGTAATTGATCCTCTGCCATTTGGCAGTTCCTCTAAAGTCACTGTATATATTAATGTTGGTTGTCTGAAAACCTTAGGCTGTTCCTCTTTATTCTTATATTTCAGTGCTGTAATTGGCTCTCCATTAAACTCCTCTGTCTGGATTTGAATATCTCTATGATCTGTTTTATTAGGTTTTTGCTAAGGACTGTATCTTAGCACACAGATTAACCATTTTTTAATGATAAGACAAAAATGATAAAGCTGATAATGTTTACAATTAACATTGCATAAATCCTATCTAAATTCGATATCCTCTAATTTAATCCTTCCATTTTCAAACTGTCTACTATATTATCATACAGAGACCCAGCTACCTCCATTGTAATGGTTTTCCCATATTTTTAATGTGGGAAAGAAACTCTCTCTTTTAACTAATTCCTCCCTTTAAAAAAATCCAAATTTTCTTACCAAATTTGGTGATGATATTGATGAAGATGTGAGAGATATTTCTGCTGTGTAGAACAGTAAAAGTCTCACTAAATTTCAAGGCAGTTACTTAGTTTGGCAACAGCTGGAGAAGGGGGTTCAGGGAGAGCCTGCAATCCACAGTTGAAAGAGAGAGGGGGGCTGTCTGAAAAATGCACAGGGGAGCGTTCAGAAAAAAAAAACATGTTGGGTGGGGTTGCCTGCCTGGAGGCTGAACAACCCTGTCTAGGTCCAGTGAGCCATTTGGAGCCCAGGTACTTCTGGAGTTTGTGTGGCAATTGGAGACTACTTCAGAAAGGCTCCAACAGGAAAATCCCAAACTTGCTCAGAGGCTTGGGGAAGAAAAGAAAAAAAAAAGAAAGCCCAGCCAGGTGGGACTGGAGCCTCACATGCAGCTCTGGTGGAAACCCCATGTGCAGCTCAAGCCTGTGCCAGTGGCCCTTTTGTTAATTTGTACTCCAAATATTTGGTGTCAACTGTAGAATAAATAAGAAAAACCCAGAAACAAATATTGGGGTTTAACCTGAAGATCAGAAAAGCAAAGCAGCCAGCCATTGGATCCAACCTCTGCCTCAGACAAAATGGTAATCCTGCATCCATGAGTCATCAGAATTAGACTGAGCATGAGACCTCTCTCCTCTAATCTTATAGTTCTCTCTAGTGCTGGGATTAAAGGCTTGTACCACACTGACCAGTCTCTGTGGCTAACTAGTGTGACTGCTGGAAATAAAGGTGCCCGGCCTGCATGGTTAACTAATGTGGCTGCTCTGCACTGACCTTCAGGTAAGCCTTATTTATTAAAATACTAATAATATACCACTATACTCAGGAGTACCTCCTCACAATACTAAAATGAAGACTACGTACACACACACACACACACACACACACACACACACACACACACACCAGGCATGCAGTCCTGTGCAGGTCCTGTGCTTGCTGCTTCAGTCTCTGTGAGCTCATTTGTTCTTTTTGCCCCAGTTGATTTAGAAGGACTTGTTCTCCTAGTGTCCTCCATTAACTTTGGCTCTTATGCTCTTTCTACTATCCGGCTAATTTCTTAATAACAATTAATATGTAGTCCTTAAAACATAAAATTGGCATTTATAAAAAATCCTTTTTATATTAATAATCATAGAAATAAGTATATATCTTATTGATGCTATAGTTTTTTATTGTGTCATTATGACATGTTCATCCAAAACACAGTTTGTGACTATCATTTCTTTTAAGTTATTTGTACCTTAAACCAATTTAATAATTTTATTTGTCATTTTATGTTTTTTGAGTCATATTTGACTCTGAATCCCATAAATGAAGGCTTTTTTTTCAAATTTTCACTGTATCCTACATTTTGTTATTGATACTTTTGTTTCCATCGAAGCTTCAGCCATTTCCTTTGCCCCAAACATGAAAGTGGATGAGTGCTTAGAACCTCAAAAATGACAAATGCTAATCTTTGGGCTTTTGCCAATTTTAATTTAAAAACTGAAGTGAAAATGAGAACTCAATTTAGTTTTAAATTGCATTTTCTTTTGCATGAATGACTTCAATACTTTTGTAAGCTTAAGAGATGTAGAGCATTTTCATTTCCTTCTGTAAACTGTCCTAACTTGTTTATTTTTCTCTCATGTTATTGCTTTTTCAGTTGACTTTAAAGTACTTCATAACATAGAAATGTAAGACTTTTGCTTGGTATAACTTCTAAAGATATATATTTATATGTACATAATATGTGAATGTTAATATATGCAGAAACAGTACAAAACCAAGTACACTTAATTGTACAGTGACAGGATATATTACCTTACTTACAGCATAATTAATATAATTCAAGGGTCCTTATGGTGAAGGCTTAATCAAAAGAATAGTAATATTTGAAAAACTCTGGGTCATAGGGGTAGGACCTTATGGAAGATCTTAAGACCACTGTAGATACATTCTTGCAAGTCATTGCAAAAAAAATGTCCCTTTGTTTATGTCAGTCTCCTGTCTCATAATCTGAGAACCTGGTAAAAGCATATTTTCCAATTCCATGCATTTCCATCATGAACAACAAAATATTGCTTTGACAAATCACATTTATAAGCCAAAATAAAACTATCTTGATTTCAAAAGAATCTGTCTCAGATATTTCATTAAATTAGTACAGAGCGTGCTAATAAAACCTAACAGCACCTGTTAATAGACACTATTATTATGCTTTTATTATTAAAGTTTGAATTATATCATAACATTATTCAGTCTTTCAAGAAATATAACACATGTTTTCTGTAATAAGTAAAAGTTAATATTTGCATGCTTCTCTTTATTTACACCTGGTGTCAACATAAAATTAACATTAGAATCTACCAGCCATTCTGTAAGTGAATGCCCATCTACTGTCTTTCTTTCCCTTCTCCAGGTTTTTTTTTTAATTTTTTCTATCACCTTGAATCAATTCTTCCTTCTTGAGACTTTAGTTCTTTGTATCCACAGAATTTCTTTCAGGTGGAAAAAAAATAAATGTGATAGAACAATTATCATGAATCAATCTAGGGAAAAGCTTTATAGAAACAAGCTCTATTGTATATCTGTGTAAGTAATAGTTGATAAAAATATCAACTATGACTGGGATATAGATCTTCACATCAAAGTCAAGAATCTGCTCTGGTCAGACAGAATCTGTGCCCAAATAGACAATAACACAGATATTCCACATTGTCACTTGCATGAACATTTAGACATTCCTGTTCAAAATTATATGACTGATGTCAAATTCCATTGTATACAATTATTTCCAATTCATAAATTTACATTGACTTGCTTGTTTTATTTTCCTTTGGTAGAAATTGCTATTTTATCAGTTTTGGTATGAATGTATTATATCTGTGGACTACTTCTCATGGTCAAACAACCAAAAAGATTCCCTACAATTCAGATTGGAAGCTACTGTCACTTTAGATTACCAGTTCTCAGAAAGCAAAATCTATATAAGAATAGGCTAGAGGGCAAGGGTTTTCCTGTATTGCCTTTCCATAAATTTATTGATCATAAACAAAGAGATTTCTGACTAGTAATGAAAAAAATTTACCATTAAAGAAAAAAATATCCTTGTTCAGTGTTAAGTGTAACCAAAAAGTAACTGTTGAAAATTTAAGAAATTAGTTTAAGTTTTTCTTTTTCAGTAGAAAGATATCTGACCTAATTTACTTTTTCAGTAGATCAATCTTTTAACATTTTAATTAGAATTCTTAAAAAGCTTTCAGCGTTTACAGTTCATTATAATAAAATCAGGTTCTCTGGGTATGACTCTAATCAAAAACTGTGTTCATGGATCATAACATCATATTAGTGCCAAATTACCAACTGGTGCAAAGATTAATTAAAATGGTGCTGTTTCTGATAAAATAAAACAATTGCTTAACTCATCTGGAGGACATAATATTTTCCTGAGTTCTAAGATTAACAGAATGATTAAAAAGTTCCAAATCCCTACAAATTTAAATATTTATGCATATCCTTTGAAAATAAAATTTGAAAACTTCAATTTCATAGAACATACCAAAGTTACCATTTATGTTTTTATAATTATTAAAGTTTAGCAATTATAATTTTTAATAATTATAACAATTAAAATTTAGTCATTATTATTTATGAACACTAAATTTTAATGTTGTAATAGGCAACATATGTGAGAGCCCATTAAAGAGATAAATATTAAGATATTTAAAGATTATCTTTATAAATATTATTTGAACAAATGTGAAATTTGCTTTAATATAAAACTGAATATGTAATTTCAACCATATGCTAAAACATGATGGCATTACATATAACATAGTCATTCATTTGTGATAGAAAATATTATTTTATATGTGCTATTGCAAATGTGCAAGTATAAATGGATTATTTTATTAGTTTAAGAAATTTTGTGCATCAGCACAGAAAATTTTACTGTGTTTTTGTCTCTTTCTTTTTTTCATGTTTCATTACAGACTTACTTCAAACTTTACATGTATCGGAGGATGCTTCTAATGTAGCCCCTTTCACATCCTTAATACCATGATTATAAATGCACCACCATAGCCAGGGGATGCCCTGGTGGAGTCTGTATGCAAGGTTCATGCTAACCAACTGGTGCTCTAATAACTGAAAAGCATCCATAATTCTGTGCTTTTATTTTTAATATTTGCATTGCTATCATTGTTCCCTTCTGAAACTACTAGTTTGAACAGAGAGACATATATGACATTAATTGCTCAACATTCCCTAACCTAGTTTTCCTATAATACTCAGAAAATATCTATTTCTATAAAATTTAGAAAATCTTATTTTCTCATTTCAATTGTCTTACTTAAAATAAAATAAACTGCAATATGTATTGAAATAGCTTCCTTCTGCTTCACTGACAGATTGCTTACTCGGCTGTCATTGCTAGGCTCTAAGTTAACGTGTATGTGAAAGAGTATATAGTAAATCCAGTTACCTTTCCCAATTTCACATTTTTCAGAATTTTAAAAGTATTTTCATGTATTTTTATTTCAAATATGGAATCAATTTGGTCAATTATAAAGGTAATTATGGAGTGATACTTTCCTGCTCTTTTGTTGTATGAAGACTGTAAAGAATCATATATGACAGGTGGCCTCTTTAAAATGACAATATGTATTAGTAAGTAAAATAAATTTTGTAATCAATGCAAATATTAGTTCATTGGTTGTGTTTTAAGATGAATTTGTGGTGGGCAATGATAATGAAAAGTCTTTAACCCCAGAATTCAGGAAAGAGAGGCAGGACCATCTCTTGAAATTGAGGCCAGCATGGTCTCCTGAGCAAGTCCTAGGGCAGCCACAGTTGTTACACAAAGAAACCCTGTCTTGTAAAGACAGACATCAATTTGTATAGTATTTTCATGTACTCATTTTCTATAAAATGCTTCAGCTCATTGCAATCAGGTGTTGTGTTTAATTCCTTCTTTTCCCTATCCCATCCTAATAATGTATTTGTATTCCATTTTATTTAGATTTAACAAACTAAATTTTTAACACCCACAACTATAATCAAATGGTTGTATAATTTTTCTTTAGCAGAGTAATAGTTGGCTTCCCAACTCAAACACTACTGAATTTGTTTTTATTCTCGCCAATTATTCATTTGTACTTTGAAAATTTCTGCACATGTAATTTTACCAGATATTTTCTTTAGATATTTTGTGGTTTGGGGACTTAGTTTCAGAGAAAATATAGTTGAGGTTTTACTGAACAAATCAACCTAATGGTCCTTACATATGAAAGTACTCCTTCTCTCTTCCTGCCTATTCATCCATGTGAATGTTCTCTTTTCAACCATTTTCATTGTGTTATGATTTTCCTTTTTAATTTTATCTTTTTAAAATCAAGCAGGTGGTGAATTAGTGCCTTTACTATCAATATAAGCCTCTTTTAATTTTAGGATAACTGACATTCTTTTAATATTTAATATGGTTTTATTATTTAAGGTTATTCTTGTGTTGCCTCACTAAAGGATTACTTGTTTGTAGCGTACATTACTACCATTGCTTTCTGTTTGTTTATTAGAGGAGGTGCATACATATATATATATATGTATGTATACTGAATAAAGTTTGTCACTAGGTTGACAGTATCCACTGCAAGAGCCTTTGGCTATCTAAATAAGTCCCTAGTGCATGAGAAACCTCCATGGAACTTGGTCAGAATAGTCCAAGTGACACAGGACACCGTTTTCTCCCATGTTTTCCTTTCAGATGTTGGGCGTACTCAGTACCATTGCAAACAGCACAAATTCAAGACACAGGTCTTGGGTAACTAGATGGATCTAACCCCAAAACATCTTTCGTACAGTCAAGCTTTCATAGTATCAGAAGGGACTATATGACCCACCACAGGGTGAAACAATAAACAGTTGAATTAAAATTTTAATGTGCAAACCCTAAGACATCTAAATAAAAATCTTCTCAATAATTAGGAATGTAAAATGTCATTAAAGGAAATACTTCTCTTGAATCTAATGTGTAGAGAATGAAATATCTCATGTGTTAAATAAGCAATAGCAGTATTGATAGATAGAAGAAAGCCTACTACAGCTCATTAAGACAACTGAAAGAACAAAACCCATAGAAACCAATGCCAACAAGAATAAAACCTTTAACTTAGGAATACACTAATGTGTAAGATCTAAAGTTCAAACAGAAGAAGGAGGCAAACTGTTTCTTATTTCCTATTGAAAATGGCATTAAATGAGGTGTTCTAAATAAGGCAAAAATCTTTTCAATGTTTCAAAACTAGCAGTAGTCTTAATTTAAGAAATCATAATACCAGTGAAGGTATTTCTCAAATATAACCATTTTCAATGAAAAACCTAATCATGGAACATATTGTGTTATAAGATTCATGGTCAGAAAATGACTTTTGTATTTTCCTCATTAAAAAAGAAATTATCTCATAATTGACAAAATGAATTTTAGAGCCTTTAGTATATCCAAGATAGTGAAATTGCAAAACAGCAGTTTCAAATCATTATTAACTCATTCCTTGGCCAAATGCATGGTAGACTAAAATACAGCCAATGCCAGGACAAAATCATCTTTTAATGTTTATCTTAGATTAATATCTGAATTAGATAAAATTTAAATTAATAGAAAATTAATGACTACTCTTAAAATATTATAATTATGAAATCTTTATGAAAGCAAATATATGACAACTTTCCTGATCTACAATAGAACTAAAATTAATTGTTTTGATAGGTGGAATAAGACATTGAAATTATAGAACCCACTCTGAAATAATCTTTTGCCATCATAGATAATCTTGCAATATAAAATTTTCATAATTCATATTGTACAGCATCGTTTTAATAATCTATTTCAGATTAATTTAATGACAACACTTATTTTTTTTGGTTTGTTTTTGAGACAGGGTTTCTCTGTAGCTTTGGAGCCTATCCTGGAACTAGTTCTT
>LOJH01014729.1:13997-25312 GCA_001685095.1 Ellobius talpinus
ATAAACTGATTGGCCCATTAGCTCAGGGTTCTTATTAACTCTTATAACTTATATAGCCCATTATTCTTGTCTATGCTAGCCACCATTTTCAGCGAGGCAATCACATCTTGCTTCTTTGGTGGCAGGGTCACAACTGCCAAGGGAACTACCTTCTTCCCAGGATTCTCCTGTTCTTATTGACCTGCCTCTACCTCCTGTCTGGTTGTTCTGCCTATACTTCCTGCCTGGCTACTGGCCAATCAGTGTTTATTTAAAACATAATTGACAGAATACAGACCATTCTCCTACACCATAACCCAACCCCTGCCACCATATCTGGTGTTAGAGTTATCTAGAGGGGATTGAAATCAGGGAGACAGGCTTGGGTTCGACACAAATGCTCCATCACTTACATGAGGGACCTGAGTACCCCACGATCTGGGCCTCTGAGGAGGGTCCTAGCCCTGTGATTGGATGACTCCGAGGTTGTGGAGGACAGAGGTGCTCAGACAAGATTCCTACCCACTGTCTTGCCTTAGGCAGCATATTTTCTTTAGGCAGCAGAACCATCTCTTGACATCTCTGCATCTCCTAACCAGAGAGTGTCTCTATTCTCATGGAGACTCTCATTAAACACAGTTCTTTGCTTTCCTTAGGAAGAAAATTCAAAAGCAGTCATTAAATGTGCAGTGTTCCTTCCACAGAACAATGCACAGCATTTCTGGTCTCACTAAAGCCCAGTGCCCAGAGGCAGGAAGGGAGGCTAGACGGTGATTGGGGGCAGGATCAGAATCCCAGATTTCAAGTTGCACCTGCACCTCTGCCCTGTGGGCAGCTGGACCAGACCACCCTAAAAGAAGTGGCCATGGACTTGGGACAGCTCTGTTTATTTGCAGGTGACACGGCCTTCTGGTTGGTGGCTATCGACAGTGATAAGGATCCACTGACCTATGGGATCAGTGGCTCCCATGCCTATTTCTTCTCTGTCAACTCAACCACTGGGGAAGTGAAGCTGGCAAGCCCTTTGGACTTCGAAGTAAAGCGTGGTGGGGTGGGGAAAGTCTGGAGAGAGAGAGTGGGCAGGGCTGTCTTAGAGCCGGAGTCCTGGGAGCAGGGCTGGGATCTCACACTGACAGCGACCTCTTCTCCTTGCAGGTCCAGACTCTCCGTGCCTTCAAGATCACCATCTCCGTAAATGACAATCACAACCTCCCAGTGAGTTGAAAGGAGAGAGGGGAGGGGGTGGTCGGAGGGTGGGACAAACAAGGTCTCAAGTGTCCACTTCTGAAAGTGTGTCTATTTCAGGCACGCAGAGAGTGCCCCAGTTGATAATACTTCAGTGTTGATTACTTTCAAAATTGAGTGTTCACCTTGTCAATTTATAAAATTACAGTGTGGGTTTATATTAATATAAATACTGATTTAAAAATGTTTTGTTTTTACTCTATGTGTGTGAATGCTTTGTTTGCATATAAGCCTGTGTACCATGTGCATGCCTGCTGCCTGCAAAGGTCAGAAGAGGACATTGGATCCTCTGGAAGTGGAGCACCAGGGTGCTGGGTACTGACCCTGGTCCTCTAGAAGAGCAACAGTGGTCTTAACCACTGAGTTATCTATCCCTCTAGCCTTTGTGTCTATTGTCTTAAAGTCGCTGTGCCTACTCAATGACTGACATATTGTCTTTCCACATCTCTATATATCCCCTTTTTCTTTCTTTAACTGAATGGCACCCCAGCCCTCCTCTACCTCCCCCTTCTTCTTCTTCTTGTTAAAGTCAGGCATGGTGGTGCATATCTGTAATCTTAGTGTTTGGGAGGTGGAGGCAGGAGGATCCAGAGTTCAAGTCTATCTTTGGCTACATAGCATATCTAAGGCCAGCCTGGGCTAAGTGAGGCTGTGTCCAAGGCCAGTCTAAGCTAAGTGAGCGATATGGGATTTCCCTCTGCATGCTGTGAATACATTTTACTACCATTGGTTAATAAAGAAGCTGCTTTGACCTTTGGCAGGGCAGAATAAAGGTAGGTGGGAAAACTAACCTGAATGCAGGGAGAACGAAGGTGGATTCAGGCAGATGCTGTGTAGCTGCTGAAGGAAAAAGATACCAGAACCTTACTGTATCGCCACAGCCTTGTGGAGATACACAGATTAACAGAAATAGGTTAATTTAAGATGTAAGAGCTGATTAGGAATATGCCTAAGCTATTGGCCAAAGCAGTTTCTTTATTAACCAATGGTAATAAAACATATTCAGGGCTGGAGAGATGGCTCAGAGGTTAAGAGCATTGACTGCTCTTCCAAAGGTCCTGAGTTCAATTCCCAGCAACCACATGATGGCTCACACCCATCTGTAATGAGATCTGGTGCCCTCTTGTGGCCTGTAGGCATACATGCAGGCAGAAAACTGTATGCATAATAAACAAATAAATCTTTAAAAAAATTTTCACAGCATACAGAGGTGAATCCCACATCTGGTGAGGCTGTGTCCAAGGCTAGCCTGGGCTAGGTGAAGCTGTGTCCAAGGCCAGCCTGGGCTAAGTGAGGCTGTGTCCAAGGCCAGCCTAGGCTAGGTGAAGCTGTGTCCAAGGCCAGCCTGGGCTAGGTGAGGCTGGGTCCAAGGCCAGCCTGGGCTAGGTGAGGCTGTGTCTAAAGGACAGTAAAAAGAGGAAAGCTGTTGTCGGTTCACAGTTTGGCTCAGTGCCAAGGGCTGTGCCTTGTGATAGACATCTCGTCAGCAGTCATATGGAGCAAGCACAGTTTAGATTTTAAAAACCGAATGCCTGCAACTTCACATTCGACTAATTTAAAACACTCATGAATATACTCTAGTGCACATGTCCATACATGAAGGCGGGAGAGGGAGGATGGGGGAGGAGAGTACATCCAGGAGAGAGGTAGCAGAGTTCTGCGTGGTGTCCCCCAGCAGTCTTCTGGCCTCTTAAACCCCATGTTCTGGCCTCACCTGGGCTTTCTCATCTGCAGGTGACTAAGGAGCTACCTGTGATAGTGCAAGACAGAAATGATAACGTGCCTGTTTTCCAGGGTTCTGAATTCTCCGCCAACATCAGTGAGGTATCCCCAGTCTTTGTGAGACAGGGCATGGGGAAGGTGTCTGGGAGTGGAGCATCTGTCTGGGGAGGCCGTGAGTGACAGGGCCACAGTTTACAAGCATCTTGAATTCTTTCAGTCGGAAAAGGAAGCAGAGGGAGCCACGTTTCTCATGGTCCTGGAAAACTAGGGGTCGGCTGGTTAGATGGCCACCCTCTCTCTGTCGTCTCTACTTCCCTTGCTGCCTCCATCCTGAGGTGTGGAGGGGCAGCTCTGGCTCCAAGCTAGCACCTCACCACCTCTGCGGCTTCAACAGGAAGACCAGCCTTTTCTGTTTCCACAGGCACAGGCCTGACTTTCAGCCGCTCTCTGTGCCAAGTGTTCCTCCTAGAAGCAGTTTGGAGGTCTGGAGCGGCTGCTCTGTGCTGTGGCCCTTTCCTCAGCCAGACATCCCTCGCTTTAATTGTTTTCACTGGAGGTTCCCAGGGCTGCCTTTACTAACAAAGTGTTGTCTCCAAATCCCCAGACCTCGTGGTTGTGAAGACCTTTGAAGTGGGGTCAGGCATAGGATCCGCCTGACAGACCCCACCCAGCACCCACGTGCTGGGCTCTGTTCTGGGTCCTCACCCTACCTGGTGAGCAGGTCTCCCCTGGGTGTGATGCGCCAGGTGTCACAGTCTAGAGCACAGGTGGGGAAAAACAAACTGCAAGGGGCAGTTCGGAGACATGAAACCGTAGAAAGGACAAGACAGGGAAGAGCAGAAAAAAGTCCCCCATGGAAGGGGCTGCTTCTGGCTTCGAGTAGATGACTTCCAGACAGAGACCTGGATACCAAGGGGCCTGCCAGGGGATCTTCAGGGAAGGGACGTTCCAGGTTGGGAAACAGCACGTGCAAAGGTCCTCAGGTAGTAATAAGGCTGGCTGGCCTCAGAGGCTAGAAGGCAGAGGCCGTGGAGGGGCAGAGACAGGTAGCCACCTGACTTTTGAGGGCCACCGAAACAGTTTGGACCACATTCTGGGAAGAATGGGGAACTTTCAGAAGCCAAGAGTGAGGAAGTCTGACTCAGGCTGTGGCTATAGGGAGCCCATGGGATACTGTGCAGTCAGGCTGGGTTCTAGAATGTTCTTTCACTTATGGTCTTGAGAGTCTGTATAAACCAGCTCTGGGGATATGAGGCTGTGTAGGGGGAAGTTTTCCAGGGCAGGGTTATTTGGGAGAAGGGGTCCTGTTGCCTGCCTGCCCCATCTTTTTTTTTCTCGAGAAAAGGTTTCTCTGTGTAGCCCTGGCTTTCTTGGAACTGACTCTGTAGACCAGGCTAGCCTCAAACTCAGAGATCTGCCTGCCTCTGCCTCCTGAGTGCTGGGATTAAAGGCATGTGCACCACCAGTCGCCTGGCTGCCTGTTCCATTTGAACTGTCTGATGTTCCCCTGAAGGCCCAACCCGGGGTTGGTATAGGATGGACACACAGGTGAAAAGTCCCTTTTTACAGACCCTGCCAGTCGGCTCTGTGGTATTCTCTGTGGTGGCTAAGGACAAGGACTCCGGGACCGCCGGTTTAGTGAGGTACTTCATAGAGAAGGTGAGTGTGAGAGTCCCTGGGGAACCCAGGTGGGAGCCGGCCTCACCGAGCCTCATGTCCACTAGGGGGCGGCATCTTCACAGGCAATCATACCTCTGGTTTCCCTGGCTTTTCTCTGACCATCCTCTGCTTGCTTCCCTAACCCCCTCCACTCCTCCAGCCCGCCTCACCCCACCACCACCTCAGGAAAGTCTCACTTTGTCCAGTTGCTGCTGAAGGAGGGTCCAATCCTTGCTCCCACCCCCTTCACCAGCACGGTCAAGACCTCTCACAGGCTGAAGCATTCACAGCTCCGGGAGAGCTCAAGACTCAGAGAGGGCCTGGGTCTAGCCCAAGCTCACCCAGACAATAAAAGCACATATGTTCCGTGAAGGCCAGTTTGCTTGTGACCCCACCACTCTTGAACGCCAATGAAAAACTTATTTCCAGCCCACCGAAGCGATTACACCAGCCAAGGGGAGAAATCGGGGCTCAGCGATTACATGACTTGGAAACATTTGCATTCCTGGCCCATGGTAGAGCCAGGCTTTGACCCTATGTCTCTCAGTGTAGGATTCGTGAGGAGTGAGGGGCAGTGGTATCCAGAGCTGGCCTCACCTGAGCGTTCTCTGTCACAGGTCATTCCCAGCACCGACGACAGCAAGAATCTTTTCCGTATCCTGGACAATGGCTTCATTGTGTTGGATGGCAGCCTCAACTACAACAGCAAGAGTGCCTTCTACCAACTGCAGCTGAAGGCCTGTGTGAGTGAGGCGGAGGCAGAGCTGGGGGCCCAGGGAGTGTGGGCAGAGCTAAGAGCCTCTGGGGCCAGAGGCAGAGCTGGGGGCCTAGGGAGTGTGGGCAGAGCTAAGAGCCTCTGGGGCTGGAGGCAGAGCTGGGGGCCTAGGGAGTGTGGGTAGAGCTAAGAGCCTCTGGGGCTGGAGGCAGAGCTGGGGGCTCAGGGAGTGTGGGCAGAGCTAGGGGTCTCAGGGTTGTGGCACTGACTCACAGGAGGCCTCTTCTTGCCCACAGGACTCAGGTGGCTTCTTGAATAGCAAACCAAAGACCCAATGCTCCCAGCCAGTCTTCCTGTCCATTTCAGTGCTTGATGAACCAGACCTGGATCCCCAGTTTGTCCGGGAGTTTTACTCAGCCTCCGTGGCTGAGGATGCGGCCTTGGTATGTGCTGGGGTTGGGAGGGTGCTGGGTAGCGGTGAGTGTCTAAGCAAAGGGTCAAAGGCTCTCATCAAGCCTCCTCCCAGGGAACCTCACTGCTGAAAGTGGAGGCGGTGGATGGCGACAAAGGCATCAATGACATTGTGACCTATAGCATCACCAGTGAGAACCGGGGTGTCCCCCAGAGAGGGCTGGGGTAAGGGTGGGTGGTCAGATCCCTTGGAGCAGCTGCTGCAAATGCTTCCCTATTAGATTCCACAAGGTCTGGATGGTTCAGCATTGAGGAAGATGGGGTCATCGAGGTCAGTGGACCCCTGGACAGAGAGCAGCTGCTTAATGATAATGAAGAAGTACAGATACAAGTGACAGTGAGTACGGCTCCTCTTTGCTAACCCTTGACCTTTGATCTCACTCTCTGAGCACTGTTCTGCCCTCTGGCTTCTGTTTTGTACCTCAGGCCACTGAGGAGAATCTTAACATCTACGGGCAAAATGCCAGCGCGAGCATATGGGTCACAATAAGGGTGACCGATGTCAATGACCACAAGCCAGAATTTTACAACTGCAGCCTCCCTGACTGCTCCTTTAGCCCCCAAGAGGCCCAAGTCAACTTTGTAGGCTATGTGGATGAGCATACCTCTGCCCGAATCCCCATAGATGACCTGACCATGGTGGCCTACGACCCAGACCAGGCAGGTGCACAGGATGGGGGAGGGGCACTGGTGGAGGAAGGATGAGGAGGGAGGGTTCACAGATGGGAGAAGGGAGTAGCAGAGGGGGAAAGAGAGTGGGTGATGAGTGGAACTGGGATGGGCAGTGGATTGCAGAGCACGTGGCAGGGTAATGAGTGGGGTCCACGGGAAACGAAGGCACAAATGTGACGGTAATGACGGTGGCACCAATCCGTGTGCTGTGCAAAGCAGAGGCTGTTGCACACTGTTTGGCAGTGTTCAGGGGAATGCTGGGTGGTGTGAGCAGAAGCAGCGTGTAGTGGAGGTTGATATTAGGTGCTAAGCAACAGTGAGTGGCTCTGGGAAGCCTGTGGTTTGGGGAAGAAGGGAGCATTAGGCAAGGGTGGCTGGAACATTTAAAGGAGTTATTAACTGGGAAGGGACCACCACAGAGGTGGTCCTATTGATGGGTGAGACCATGGCTTGATGGGATTGGGTGATGTGGAGTTGAGTGGAGTTTGCCAGGTGGTGACACGAGGCTGGTGGGCGTGCGAAGCCGGTGGCCAGTGCTGGAGGGAACAGGCCTGGACGGGTTTGGGTGGTGAGTGATGGCGGGTAAGGAAGGTTGATGGAAATATTATGGGTGTGGGGTGAGTGTGGCTTATCTCTCCAGCCCTGGAGACCCACAGTGCCCAGGGCAGTCCTCTGAGACTGCATCCGTAGAGCCAAATAGCCGGTCCAACTTCTCTTGCCTGGATTATTGTCTCAGCCTTTTCTGACTCCCCCTGTGGGTCTCACTGAGGCAGAGTTTCTTCAGAAGGCCTGAGCTTGGAGGTTGGGTAAGCAGTTGCAAGGGGTCAGTCCTTACTATACCACCCTCTTTTCAGGGCGATAATGGTACCTTCCTGCTGTCAGTGAGGGGCAAAGATGCTGAAGCCTTCAACGTGTCCCCAGAGCGAGCGGCGGGGTCTGCCAGTGTGCAGGTAGTGGTGAGAAACTCAGAGCTGGTGGACTATGAGAAGAAGAGAGTGATGGAGGTGCAGGTATGGCTCGCCAAGATGCTGTGGGACTCAGAGGCCATAGCGATCAGACCCCCGTATTGCCACTTGTTCACCTGTCCGCAGGTTGTGGCCACTGACTCAGTCAGCAAGGAATCCTCAGTTGCCACGGTGACCATCCATCTTAGAGACATTAATGACCACAGGCCCATGTTCTCTCAGAGCTTGTACGAACTCACCGTGCCAGAGCACAGTCCAACAGGTTATGTGGTCACCAGCAGTATCAAGGTGAGTGATACTGGATGGACCATGCTGGGAGGAAGATGTTGAAAAAGGCCAATCTAAGACCATCCCAGACTCTGTTCCATTCAATGCCACCATACATGTACGAATGTACCCAGGTGTGTGGTGTGTCTGGTGTAAATGCAGATGTGTGGTGAGCCTTTGGGTCAGGGTGCACAACAAACAGCCTTAGTGAATGAGCTGTGTGCTGCCACAGATGGCCCTGTCTCCAGTGTCCTGCTGTCTTTGCCTCACAGGCTACAGACCCAGATATGGGTGAATGGGGTCAGATCACTTACAGTCTGCTTGCTGGAAATGGGTAAGCTCTCAAGATGTGCGGGGGGAGGGGACAGGAGGGATGGGGCTCTTCTCTACCTTCCCATGGGGCTAGAGCTGTAGAGGGGAGCAGCCCGCAAAAGCACAAAGTACTCAGTTGTGTGCCCATTCCAGAAAAACTATTTTTAAAAAATGGTTCATTTTTCTGTGACTATAATAAAATGCCCTAGGCAGGGTATTTTATAAAGAGAAAAGTTTATTTAGTTCCGGAGGCTCAGAGGCATGGGGTGCCATCCATTGTGCAATGTGAGGACTTCATAGTATTTTAAATCATGTGGTGGGACCCTGTATGAGGTGGAGAGTTCATATGACAAGAAAGGAACTCAGAGGAAGGGAAGGGGCCAGGGACAACTTCTCAAAAGGCCCCATCTCACAGAGGCCCCTATACCTCCTAACATCATTCCACACTGCGGACCAAGTGTCCCACACCTGGAGGCTTGAGGGTACTCACAGCGTGACCAGCCCACAGTCAGAAGTCCCTTGGAAATACGGCACGAGATTCATTCAAGGCTGTGTTTTCATTTGTCTGAAGTTCAAATGTAAGTGCATGTCCTGTCGTTTTATTGGCTAAATCTGGTCACTCTGAGCAGAGATGACCTGTTTGAGGTGGATCCAAACTCAGGCGATGTGATAGTGAAAAATGGCATGCTGCTGGACCGGGAGAAGCAGGCTGTGTACTACCTCACACTACAGGCCATGGACGGCGGGAACCAGTCTGGCACTACCACACTACAGATCACCCTGCTGGATATTAATGACAACACACCTGTGGTCCGAGGCTCCTACAACGTCTTTGTGCCAGAGGGGGACCGCAATGTCTCTGTGACCATCCAGGTGAGAGCCACCTTGGACCTGGTGGGGAAGTGGGGGAGGGGTCCATGCTGGCCCTGTATGAAGTCTGAGCTCTACTGTGTGGCTCTGAGGAAGTTACTCAGTCTCTCTGGGTGCCTATTTCCTCTTAGAAAATAAACCGTCATAGTCCTTATTCACAGGGTCAGCGGGGCATGAGATAATGGGGCTGAGGGACTCTGCAGAGGCCTGGCATGGAATAGGCCTCACAGACTAATTGCCCTTTAATTCCCCACTCATTCCAAAACGATTTGATGTGGCTTACATAAAAAGTAAGATCTAAGCTAGGCATGGTGGGGCATACCCCAGCATTTGGGAGGCAGAGGCAGAGGGATCTCTGAGTTTGAGGCTAGCCTGGTCTACAGAGCAAGTTCCAAAATAGTCAGGGCTATGAAGACAAAGCCTATTTTTTTTTATTTCAGACACTTTTTTATTGTTATTAAAAAATTTTCCACCTCCTCCCCTCCTCCCGACAAAGCCTATTTTGAGAAAAACAAAACAAACACAAAGCCCAAGATCCAAACAGAGAACAAATAACAAAAAATGGGTGGTGTTGTTAAAGGTCCAAAGGCAGCATTAAGATCCAGAACCCAAAGAACACAGTTGGAACCTGGCACCTGGGAACGGGCTGCAGGTTCAACAGCCAAAGCTGAAACCAGACATCTCAATGGCCAGGTTATCAGGGTCACATGGTAAAACCCCAGTCATGGCTCCAGAGATGCCCGGGGAGCCCTCCACCCTACGGTGCAAGACTGAGACTCTCTCCATCAGGATGACCAGGATGGAGCTTTGTGAGAAGGGTCCTCAGAAGGCCGTCTCTCGGCCTCAGTCCCTGTCCCTCTGTCACTCAGGGACTGAGGCTCCCTGCAGATGTTCCAAGATCAAGCCTTTCTGTGATTGCACAGCTGGCCAATGGCAGTGGTGGGGCCAAAGCCTTTTTTTTTAAAAAAGACTCCTTCTGGCTCTGGTCTTTTTTTTAAAGATTTATTTATTTATTATGTATACAACATTCTGCCTCCTTGTATNCTCTGGAAGAGCAGCCAGTGCTCTTAACCTCTGAGCCATCTCTCCAGCCCTCTGGCCCTGGTCTTTAAGAGTCTCGTGGGAGAAACATTTGTGATTGCCAGAACTGTGGCACCTTTATAGAGGCAGAGGAGTGCTTGGAGGATTAACTGGCCAAGTTCGGAGG
This sequence comes from Ellobius talpinus, assembly GCA_001685095.1. Classification (NCBI taxonomy): domain Eukaryota; kingdom Metazoa; phylum Chordata; class Mammalia; order Rodentia; family Cricetidae; genus Ellobius; species Ellobius talpinus. Next base: position 24,082 of record LOJH01014729.1, read on the forward strand.
CCCTTCGTGGGGACAGATCGTGCCTTTGGAAGAGCCATCTCTGGCTGCTTACGAAGGGTGCATTTACTGAGCAAGATCCAACAGAACCGAAGCGAAGGCAATGATGTAGGGTGAACAGGGCGGAAAGACAAGGAATAGCTCCCATCCCAAGCCCTGCTGAGTCCTCTGCTGAACCCCAATGCTTAGAGGCAAATCCACTCTGTCCTCTGTTTCTGGGGCTCCCACTAAGCAAGTCACAGACCTTTGCTGATGGTGTTGTCTGTGCTGTCAAAGGCAGCAGGGTTGTGGAGCTGCAGGGGCGACAGCTTGGCTGGGAGTCAGGTGGAAGGCCTCGGGTCAAGGTTGGGTCATGAAGAGCATGCGCCCTTTGCGTAGGCTCATTCCGGTGTAGTCCAGCATGCTTGGGGCCCTGACAAGACAAGCATGCATTTGTACACACACACACACACACATGCGCAAACACACACACGTATGCATGCACGCACGCACACACACACATGTGCACACACACGCGTGCACATACACGCGCGCGCGCACACACACACACACCCTTGGTATGAAGAATGAGCTGTTGAAAAAGTTCAATGCTGTAGCCAGATGTGGTGATGAACACTTGATTTCACCTTTGAAAAGCAGCGGCAGGCAGATCTCTGTGAGTTCCAGGCCAGTCAGGGATACATAGTGAGACCCTGTTTCAAAAAAAATTTTGGGTGGGGAGCGGGAGGGTTGGTTCAGCAGTTAAGAGCACTGTTTGCTCTTGGAGAGGACCCAGTATCTCCAAGGTGGCTCACAACTGTCTATAACTCCAGTTCCGGGGGTCTGATGCCCTCTTTTGGCTTCTGTGGGCACTGTATCTAGATGCTACACTTATATACATGCTGGCAAAACATTCACACATATAAAATAAAAAAGAATATTTTCATCTTTAAAAATGAAATAAGTATAGTACGGGGTTAGGGATGTAATTTAGTTGGTGGGGGCTTGCCTAGCATGCGCAAAAGGATTGAATTATGTTCCTGATATCATATAGACAGGGTTGTGTGTCAGTGCATGCCTAAGGTCCCAGGCCTCTGAGTGTGGAGGAAGGAGGATCAGAAGCTTGAAGTCATCCTACATACTGAGTATGAGGCCAGCTTGGGCTACATAAGACCATGTCTCAAAATAAATAACACACACCGTGTGTGTGTGTGTGTGTGTGTGTGTGTGTGTGTGTAGAAAGACAGACACAGAG
>LOJH01014731.1:4301-18429 GCA_001685095.1 Ellobius talpinus
GGGGGCGATGACGACGACATGTGGAAAACAGGTCATGCAGGGGTCTCTGGCCACAAGATTAGTGAAATGGAGTCTCTCTGACTTCCAGCCCAAGTCCCACCCACCCAGGTCTCACCTCAGGGTTGCTGAATACTTCCCAGAGATCATTATGCAGGTGGGTGGTCTGGTAGTTATCCAGGGACAGCAGATGGCCAAAGGTATGGCGGTTGGTCAGGAACATGAACACCTCCTACGGAGAGCAGACAGCTGGAAAAGACTTCTCACCCTGCACACCCCAGGGAGGGGCAGTGAGCGCTCCACCACCAGATTCAAGCTTAGGAGGTTCAAGACCTACGAGAACAGTGAGTCTCCCAGAACCCAGCACATCCCCCCCCTCAGCCTTGGCCAGGAGGCAATCAGGGAAGGCTTCTTGGAGGACTGAATATAAAAGAAAAGGATTCGCTTGTCCTTTCTTGTTTGCAGCACTGGGGATTGAACCCAGAGCCTCAAGCCTGCAGGGCAAGAACACTGCCAAGGGCTGTGATCCTGATATGTTGGTCACAGGGAAAAACCTAACCAGGCTGTCACATTAAAACAAATGCATCAGGCCTGGAGAGATGACTCAGTGGATAAAAGCCTGACAACCCGAGTACGATCCCTGGGACCCATGGTGGAGAGAAAAAACTGACTCCATGAAGATTCCTCATCGTCACACGCATACTGTGGGACATTTGTACACACACGTGTGCATGCACATGTGTACACACACACAAAGGGAAAAAGTTCCACATTACTAAGTGAGACACTCAGTTTGATCCCAACATTAGAAAATAAATTTACCGTGGGAACCAGGTGTCATGACACACACTTATTATCCTAGCACTTAGGGAGCAGAAGCAGGAGGATCAGGTGTTCAAAGCCAGTATGATCCTATTTCAAAACAATATACAAAGCCAGGTGGTGGTTGTGCACACCTTTAATCCCAGCACTAGGGAGGCAGAGGCCGGTGGATCTCTGAGTTTGAGGCCAGCCTGGTCTACAGAGAGTTCCAGGATAGCCAGGGCTACACAGAGAAACCCTGTCTTGAAAATCAAAAAACAAAACAAAACAACAAAAACAGAAAAAAAAAAATACACACACCAAAACCATGAAAATGATGTGACAGTCTCTTGGACAAACTTCTCAGGCTACACTGAGGCACGGAGTTTAGTCTTCTTAAGACTGTATCAAAATTATATATAAACTGGATATGGCATCACACATCTGTAATCCCAGAATTTGGGAGACTAAGGCAGGAGGATCAGGAGTTCAGGTCTATTGTAGGCTAAAGGTTCTATCTTGAAACATCAACAAAACAAACAAAAGAGACAAAGACAGTGCAACAACCGGTCCCTGGTCCCTGCAGACTTGAGGGACGGCCTCACACCCAGTGCCCAGAGGGCCCTGTTGGCCCCACAGAAGCTCCTGGGCCTATGATGACAAGCTAGCCCAGTGTGCTGGTCAAGGCTGGAGGGCACACCCCTGGCACCAGGACCTCCCAAGAGCCCCACTGACCTGCTGCCGGACGTTGGCACAAAAACTCAGGTCGGCATCCAGCTTGCTGTAGTGGAACAGGTCTGCGTGCTTCAGCTCGGCCCGCAGGGCACTGCCCTTGATCAGGTAGACATTTGAGATGTAAGGCACATTCCAGACACCGCTGCAGGAGAGAGGAAATGACAGGGTCACAGTCTAGCAGGAAGGCTCACAGCCTGGGAGCCTGGAGCCCGGAAGAAAAGGTTCTATCAAAAATATAAATAACCTGGTGTGAACACACACATCTATAATCCCAGAACTTGCGGGGGGGGGGATTCATCTGAGAGTGCTAATCTGGATTTTTCTGTTTTTATTTTATTTCGCATACACGCATGTGCGAGCATGTGTGTATGTGCGTATGTGTATGTGTGTGTGTTTGAGTCACAGGGCATGAGAGGAGATCAGAGGACAACTTTTGGGAGCTGGTTCTCTTCTTCCACCATGTGTGTCCCCGGGACCAAACTCAGGTTGTCAATCTTGGCAACAGGTGCTCTTACTCACTGAGCCATCTTGCCAGATCCAATCTGCCTTTTTCATTTTGTTTTGTTTCAGTGCTGGGGACCAAACCCAGGGCCTTGCAAACTTTCTACTCCTGAGTCAAATCCTAAACTCAACAGTGCTAATCTCCTCTTCCCACCCTGGGCATGGGAGCCCAAAACAACGTTTAGGACTTCTTCTGCGTGTCTGACTCTGGTCCTCTTTGCTTGAGGTTCAGTAGTGACTTGAGGGCAACCACAACAGGAATGCAGGGGTGGGGGGGTACCACAAACCCAGGAGAAGAGATGAAGGTAACGGGTACTCACACACGCCGCCCCTGCACAATGTCCACGTAGTCCTCAGAGCGGGCATAGTAACCATCTGCACTCAGTGCCCCCCAGAAATTAGACCAGAGCCTCCCATGGCGGGTCATGAGTGGCGCGAGGACATTCCTGAGTAGGGGACAGACCATACTAAGGATGGGGAAGGGGAGGGGCCCAGCAACCTGGGATTTGCATGCTAGGATCTCTACATTTGTCACTGGGACAGGGCAGGCCTGGCTCATCAGAAACCTCATCCTTCCTATGCTAGGGACAGACTCAGGAAGGGGCCATTCTATCCACCTTGGAGTTGTCAGGTTGGGAGGCCCAAGAAGAGGGGAAGAAAGCCAAGGGTCTTCCACTTTGCTCTGGGGTCCACCCACAGTCTTACTTGTTTTGCTCAATCAGGAGCCGTAGGGTGTCTGGCTCAGTCAGGGCCACATCAGCATCCACGCTGAAGTAGTAGGTGCAAGTCTGGTCCTGGCGGCACAGGTCTCTGTGAGAGGAAAAGGGGTGAAGGGGAGAGGAAGGGAGAGGTGATCACGACATCTCAGGCTGGTCCCAGAGCTTCCCCAGAAGGTACCATACCTGTCATTATAGCTTGGCAAAGGACCTTAGAACTCATGCAAACGCAGATGCAGCCTGAGACCTCAAAGGTCCCCCCCACAACTTCAATATCCAAACTCCAGGCTTCTTGGCTCTCAGATCAATGGCTTGGCCATGGCAAAGGTTTGATCTGGGGGAAGCACAGCCCACCAGATGGGGATCAACCAACCCTGCCTGTCTTGAGAGCAGCTGGGTAACCAGTACCGATGGAAGCTGGGGGGGGGAATCCATCAGTGGCAGAGCGCTTGCTGGCACGGATGAGGTCCTGGGTTTATTGATAGCACCCCACAAATAATGACCTGGGTGGTGGTAGCGCACACCTTTAATTCCAGCACTCGGGAGGCAGAAGCTGGTGGATCTCTGAGTTTGAGGCCAACCTGGTCTACAGACTGAGTTCCAGGGCAGCCAGGGCTACACTGAGAAACCCTTTCTTGAACGCTCCCCCCAAATAATATACTACTACTACTAATTTTTAAAAGCATGCAGCCGGGTATGAAGTACACACCTATAATCACAGCATTTTGTACAGGAGAATCTGAAGTTTAAGGCCAGCTTTGTACACACAGTGAGCTCAAGGCCAGAATGGGCTACATGGGACCCTGCCTCAGAATGCCAAAAACCTCCTAAAAATGTCCCTTTTGTGCCGGGCGTGATGGTGCATGCCTTTAATCTCAGCACTCAGGTGGCAGAGGCAGGCACATCTCTGTGAATTCAAATCTAGCCTGGTCTACAAAGTGAGTTCCAGGAGAGCCAAAGATATACAGAGAAACCCTGTCTTGGAAAACAAAAACAAAAAAAGTCCCTTTTGTTCAACTAGTCAGAAAACGACAGTCCTGACCTGCCAGTTTTGTTCCACACAGAAGCTAAGAATTGCCCTCTGTTCTTAAATACTAGAAAAGGGGGGGAATATCAAAAGAAAATTATGTTTTCCACATAGCCCAAGCTGGCCTTAGGCCAGTTATGTAACTGAGGGATGACCTTGAACTCCTGACCCTCTGGCCTGAGATTTTAGGTGTGTACTACAAGGGTCAGTTTATGTGGAGCTAAGGACCAAACACGTGCTAGGCAATCACTCTGAGACATCCCTGTCCCTAGGCATGGCTTCTTGTATCTTTGTTTGGGGGCTGGTTTATTATTAGCGTGTGAGCACACCACAGCATGCATGCGAAGGTCAGAGGATGACTCTGACTTGTATCTATCCTCCCACAGTCTGGTGGTTGGCCTCTGGAGGGCCGTGGTTTTTTTGTTTGTTTGTTTGTTTTTTGAGACGAGGTTTCCCTCTATGTAGCCCTGGAACTTGCTCCGTAGGCCAGACTGGCCTCAAACTCAAGAGATCCACCTGCCTCTGCCTCCCGAGTACTGGAGTCATCGGATTTCTAATGTCTCGGTAAGCCCTCATCTATTTCTAGCCCTCCAGTCTTTCTCCTTTCCCTAATTTGCTTCCTAAACCCACATGACACTGTCCGGGAGCCCCCCCAAGTTGTCCTGACAGAGTCTATTTCATTTCACAAGAAAGCCCTGGAACCCAGACAAGGACAGAACTATGCTGGAGACCACAGAGCCTTCTGAATATCCATCCCGCTGCTCCCAATGCATGGCCCACCATCCAAGAAGAGACTCCTGTGCTTGACTCACGCGCCCATGTTCCTGGCGTCGGCGTTGGCCATGCGCATCTCAGGACCCACTAGCTTCACGGACTGGTACTCACTGCCGTGCTCCGCCAGGAACTTCTCTACCTCAAGCTTGTGGTGCTGTTCCTGGAGGTGGGAAGGCAAGGAGCAGATGAGGGTCAGGTCCCAGGAAACATAGCAGCTCTGTCACTCGCCAGAGGATGCTGTCTCTGGCACATTCCTGCCACCTGCATCTCTGAGGGACTCTAGCCAGTTCGAGCTTGGTAAACATGGCTCTGGCCAGCTTTGACCTTCCCCCCCTCCCCCATTCTCTCTGCCTTGCTAAAAACCCTTAGATTACATTCCTAAGCCTATTTGTTCCCTTATCTGGCCACTTTCTCCTCCTTGAGTCTGACTACCAATATCCAGCTACCAAGGTATTGAAGTCCAGCAATCAAAAGCCCCTTTTTGCTCACCTAATTAACATGCCCATTAAAATGAAACACCTCATCTTACAAGCTGTCATTTGCCTGTGAGCCACATCTGTCTCCTCTCTATCCAGAGGCAGTCTTTGTCCCCCCCCCTCCTTTTTCCCTTGTTCACATTCCCCTTCTCCCTCATCCTCTATCTCTGTCTTTGTCCCCTATCCCTGCCTTCTGTCCCTCTGGGGCAAATACATCTCCTTTGTGCTGAGAACTTGTTCTTGGGGTGTCCTGAGCCAGTTCCGTTCCCTTCAATCTGTCAGGTGCTCTTTTCTGGTGATCCGTTCACACTCATCTTTCCTGGCCAGGCCCCACCCCACAGGTCTCTTTCCAGCTCTGTCATCACAATAGCTCCTCCTCCCAGGGACCCTACATCCAGAAGATCTGAGGATCTTTGGAATGTGGTTTTAACCCACATACTGGGCGATCAGAATGCATATACAACAGTCTGAGCTGCCCCCACCCCCGCCCCCTGGACACGAGAGAACAGGCTTTTTAGTTCTAAACCTAAGCAGGGTCGCCCCAGCTACTGACACTGCGGTGCCACATTATCATCTACAAATGGTATCCAGGGATGTGGGTGGCCTGATCTATCACAGGTTAGAGTCAATCGGTAGACCAATATCAGCTCTGCTCCGAAGAGCTTATGACCTATGGCAGTCCCCTGCTTCTGTCTCTGCTTCAGGGAAAGATGTCTCCTCCCTCAGGTCACTGGGAGCAGGCAGTGAGTCAAGAGCCAGCACACAGCAGGTCCTCATGTCTGTGACTGTTCTCTTTCTACCCACAGTGGCAGTTCACACAGGGGAGCTGTGAGCCACATGAGGGCAGATCTCACTGCCTATCTATCTGTAGGGCCTGCTGTGCACGGGAGGTGAATGTGAGGAAGCCAGGCAGGGAGCCAAGCTGAGTGGGAGACTGTGGGTCCCTGGGATGGGGCATCTTGCTGCAGCTAGATGGTATACAGGGGAGACACAGACAAGACAGCCGAGTGGGACTCAGAGCCGACAAAGGGCCCCATAGACTGGATAAGATCTGGCCAATCAAAGGCACAGCAAAGCAGAGGAGGCCAGGTTTTCCCTAGCCAGGAGGGTGCTGAACCACCAGGTCTGCTTCCCACAGAGCTCAGCGCTCAGGGCTTGTACCCATTTTCCCTGAAGGAGCTAAAGCAATGGAAACCAAGGTGACTTTCACCAGATCAAACCCGCAAGCATTGAGGAGACAGGAAACAAAAGTGACAACAGTCAAGGCATGGTGGCTTGAACGAGAATAGCCCCTACAGGCTCAGATGTTTGAATACTTGGCCCCTAGTTGGTGAAACTGTTTGGGAAGGATCAGGAGGTGTGGCTTTGTTTGAGGAGGTGTGTCACTGGGGGTGGGCTTTAAAGTTTCAAAAGCTTTCTGCCATCCCTAGTGCTCTCTCTCTCTGCCTCCTGCTCATGATTCTTCTAGATATGAGCTCTTGAGTGTTCCTGCCACCACGCCTTTGATCCACTGTCATGGACGCTAACCTTCTGGAACTATAAGCCCAATCATAGTTTCTTTTAGATATTGCCTTGGTCACGGTCTTTGTCAAACAGATAGATAACTAGACACAAGGGTGTCACTGTGTGCTGCCTGTGAGCAGGACAGCCCTTTTCTTACTGCTATGGATAAAACCTAGGGATTTGGGATTGGAGAGTCTGACTGTTCAGTCACTAAGAGTGCTTGCTGAGCTGGGCACGGTGGTGCACACTTTTAATCCCAGCACGGGGGAGGCAGAGGCAGGCGAATCTCTGAGTTTGAGGCCAGCCTGGTCTACATAGTAATTCCCAGGACAGTGATGGCTGCACAGAGAACCCCTGCCTCAAAAAAACCAAAATAGATAGATAAGTAAGTAGGTAGACAGACAGACAAACAGACAGACAGAAAGACGAATAGTGAGTGCTTGCTGCTCTTCCAGAAGACCTGAGCTTGGCTCCCAGCACCCACGTCAGACAGCTCACAGCCATCTGCAACTCCAGCTTCAGGGAATCCAATACCCTCATCTGGCCTCCATGGTACCTGCACTGATGTGAACATGCACACATAATTTTAAAAATTAAAACATTTGGAACCCAGGGGCCCCACACACACTGGGCAAGTATACAATAGCTAAGTTACACCCTTAGCGCTTTATGAAACTTTTGTTATGGGAGAGGGACAGGCTCACTACATAACCCAGGCTGGTCTCTAACTACAAACCTCACACCTCCTCCTCGGTAGCTAGGCAGTTCCTCCCACCCCTTACTCTTCTATGCACTTCACAGGTCAACTTGTTTAACCCTTGCAACACTTCAGTGTGATTACCTCAATTGCAACCTCGATCTCTTAAGTAAGGAAAGAGGAGCAGAGAGTTTAAGGCTGGTGCCCCAGTCACCCAGCCAAGTACCACCACTGGGATTTAAGCACAGGTCTGACCCAGTCAACCTAGTGATTTGGGGACACAGCCCACTGGCCGCTTCCATTCAGTCCAGATTCAGTGGGATCCTCAGAGGTCTTAGGCCAGCTCACGAGGCTGGGCCCTTGAGTCGAGCCCCACATGGCACCTTCTACTCACGTGGTTGTGAATGAAGAGTCGAATCTGTTTCTGGGGGTATCGCAAGCGCAGCAGCCGCAAGAAAAACAGGGAAAGGAACGGTGTGGGCTGCTCAATGAACACACCAACCAGGACAGTGGGCAGAGCTTCATCCTGCAGAGGGAGGGACGGAAGAGGAGTCAAGAAGGGTCTCGTCACTGTCTGCCACCAAGTTCTTGACTGCAGCCCAAGGAAACCTGAGGTGGAGGCCCATGGCCTCAGGAAACTAGATGCTTGAGTTGCATAGCATCAGTGCAGGCCACGCAGGTGTGGAACTGGCAGGACACACGGTGAGGCCTGCCTAAGAAAGGTACAACCAGCTCCCAGGCTCTAACAAGAACCAGTGGATAGTATGATACCAGATCCTGGCTGGTGTGGTGTTTAAGCTAGGCCATAAAGGACGACAAATACTCACAGCATAGGAAGAGGCTAGGGGAGGATAAAGGGCTAGCGAGAAGAAAACAGACTCGGACATCCAGAAGGAAGCTGGAGCCTGGGTGGCCTGGAGGAGCTTCCGGGAGGAGGCACTTGGGTGGCCCCTCTTGACCTCTCGCCAATGTGCCACTCCGCCTGGGGTCACCTCCCCTTCTCCCCATCTCATGGGACTGTCCTCAACTCAGCTCAGGCCTGGCCTCACCCTAATGCCCTTGAGGCTGCGTAGGCCCTCGTTGCACACGGTGCAGCCCGTCTCAAAGGTCCAGAATCGAGGAATGTAGTTGCCCAGGTAATTCAGCTGCAGCTGGTGGAAGTCAAATGCAGTAGTAAGGGCCCAGCCAGCCACACCCCCAAACTAGCCAATTCCATCTGCCTGCCATCTTTCAGGATCNGGGGGGGGGCGCTCCATCACCCAGGAGAGCACCTGGCTGCTGGAGCTTATAAAAACCCAGATTCCTAAGGACTGGGCCTCACAGGATTTCAGGCACACAGAGTTGGGTAGAACCAAGATCTGCATTTTTCTTAATTTGAGGGGGCAGTCTCAAGTAGTCCAGGCTGGCCTTGAACTCCCCATGTAGCCAAGGATAACTTCAAATTCCTGATCCTCCTGCCTCTACCTCCTGAGTTCAGAGTTTACAGGTGTGTACTACCATGCCTGCCTTATGTGGTCCCTGGTGACCAATCCCAGATCCTCAGGCAGGCTAGGGGCAAGCCCTCTACCAGCTGAGTAACAACACCTCCAGCCCAAGATCTGCATTTTCCCTCAGGCTCTCTTTCCTCTTTCGCCCACAGGATTCTAAGGATGGTGACTGACAACCAGTCCTCCCGGACCACTTAATCAGGGCCTGCTGTCCCCAGACACCATCTGCCCCAACCCTTCTACAATGCCACGAGTGCAGCAATTCTATTTGTGACACATTGGTCCCCAGTGCTGGTATCCAATACATGTTCACTCAATGAATAAATGCCATATCACAACAGCGTAAGATGACTCTGGAGCCTTCCTCAAAACCTAGATGAGGACAGTGGCCTCTATGGATCCTATGATCCAGCAGGAATGGACAGGGCACCACGACCACCACAGTGGAGAAACAGGACACCAGGCCAAGCTTGTATCAGAGGACCCCAAACAGTGGCACTAGCCCCAGGGTACAGTCACAAGAGAAGCAGAATTGGGACTCTGGCTTCCTCCCACGCTCCTCTACGGTTGGACCCCTCCCTACCTTGGTGGGCCCATTGCCATGGATAACCACTGGAAGCGTGTCATAGGCTAGATTTCGTGCTCGCACGTGGCCCATTTCAAACTTGAGTACGACTTCATCTGGGGATTAGAAAGCACAGACCCACACAGTGGCCGAGGGGCCAGGGCTGGGGACTCACAGGCTGTGGCTCTGTGAAGTCACTTCACCCGTTCTTCAGGACAGGGGACAGGGTTTCTCTGTGTAACAGCTCTGGCTGTCCTGGAACTTGCTCTGTAGACCAGGCTGGCCCCGAACTCACAGAAATCCACCTGCCTCTGCCTCACGAGTGCTGAGATTAAAGGTGTGCACCATCGGCCTCCCCATTTTAAATTCCCTCTTTTGAAGATTTTTTATTCACGTATGTTGTCTGTGCACATGAGTGCAGATGCCCAAGGAGGCCAGAGGCATCAGATCCCCAGCAGCCAGAGCTACAGGTGGTTGTGAGCCTGACATGGGTACTGGGAACTGAATTCCCATCTCCTGGAAGATTTCCTGGCCACTTTAAAAATTACATTTAGCCAGACTTGGTGGCCCGTGCCTTTAATCCTAGCAGGCAGATCTCTGAGTTCAAGGCCTATTTGGCCTGCAGAGTGAGTTCTAAGACAACAAGGGCTACACAAAGAAACCCTGTCTCAAAATAAAAATAAAAGTTGCATTGATTAATTTAATGTTGGGGGTGTATATGTGGAGGTAGGAGAACAGCTTGCCAAGGTCAGTTCTGTCTTTCAACCATGTGGGTTCTGGGGCTCAAACTGGGGTCTTCAGGCTTGGCAGCAAGCGCCTTTACCCGCCAAGCCATCTCACCAGCCTTAGAATCCCTACTTCGTAGGGTAAATGTGTGGTTGGCAAACATTCAACACAGTGGCATGGAAGGAACACAGGGGCAACAGCGACCCCTGTCTTTTGTGTGGTGACCCATTAGAGCCACAAGTGGGATGGGGGAGGGGCAGCAGACTAGAACATCCCAGCTTCAGACACAGGGGCAGTACTGAGAGCGGTGTGTATGATATGTATGATCAATTAGGAAGACCTGTAGCAGAGCAAAGTCATCTCCAGTCTTGGGCCCAAGGAGAAGAGGTCCCTTGTACTGACATGGCATGCAGGGTGGGGCCAAAGGCCAGCTGCCTGCAGTGGCTATCCCTGCAGTCTCCTAAGCCGAACGGCTGCCCTCCTCCCACCTTCTGAGAGACACAACTTTGCCCCCATGACATCTGTAGGGTCTCTGGGATCCAGGCAGGAGGCTGACATTAGCTCAGTGCAATGACCGAGGAGGGGTTACTTGGTTTTTCTTCTTTGGTTCCAATTCTGACAGGAATCCTCAAGTCCTTCTGCAGCCTAAGCCCCACTTCCTCCTCAGGCCCCACCCCTTGCCAGTGCTACAGCTCACCCAAGGCTCCATCCAGGTTCTGGAAGATTCGGCAGCGGTGGTCCAGGCTGATATTGATTTGCTCCTGCAGGAAGGAGGGCCTGGGCTGCAGCTGGGTCAGGCCCCAGCCAAGACCAGGTCCCCAGAACACCCACCATCTGGATCCTGTCCCCACACTGGCTCAGCCTGCTACATCCTGGCTCTATTCAGAGAACCAGGAAATCTCAAGGCCGGAAAGAAACTAAGGAAGCAGCTGGTTCAGCCATAAGGACGATAGCTATGTGACAGCACACACTAAGGCGTGATGTTCCTATGTGCCAGTCTCCAGTCCCGAGCTCCTATGTACATGCATGAATCTGATCGTCACAACATTCCTGAGATGCTAACAGTATGTTTTTTTACTCCTTAATACATTAATTTTTGGTTTCTGAGACAGGATCATAGATCATGTGAAGGCTGGTTTTGAGCCACGAAGCCTAGGCTGGCCTCAAATTCACTATCCTCCGGTCTCTCTGGGATTACAGAGACACCACCAGGTGTAGCTTTTTTATGTTTATTTATTTTTATGTGTATGCGTGTTTTGCCTGCATATATGTAAGTGTGCCACGTGCATGTGCCCACAGAAACCAAGAGAGCAGCAGATCCCTAGAACTGGAACTACAGACAATTTTGAGCCATCACATGGGTGCCAGAAACAGAAGCCTGGTCCTCTGCCAACAGCAGCAAGTGCTTTTAACCAGTAAGCCATCTCTCCAGCTACGTACATTTATTTATTTTGCATGTGTTTATGTTTGTGTGCATAAGTCACCATGCTCGGCAATACCCACTGACCACAACACAGGCCCTTGGCTTTGCTTTAACCCAACCACACTGCATCCATCACTCCAGAACTGTAAGCAGTGACCATATTTTAAAGCCCCCAAGTCTATGACAGTTTGTCACAACAGCCCAAATGGACAGAGGCACTAACCCAGTGGCTCAGAAAAGGACTGTTCCCAGTTCAGCCTGGCTAGTGTGATCCAGGGTCAGGAGTCCCCAGACCCCTCTCCCCAGCTCACCTACCACCTCTTACCCTCTTCTCTGGGTCCAAGAAGATCTTGGTGTAAAAGAGCTGGTCACTGTCACTGTCCTGGCCCTCCCACTCAGCCACCAGTTTGCTGAGGTTGGGGGCATAACCAATGAAACCTGCGGTGGTAGAGGGAACAGAGACAAACATTTAGCCTCCAGCCCCTGGGCTAGCTTTCTCCCCTTCCATTCACCTCCCACTGTAAACCTTACCTCTTCACTTCTGACTGAGGGGGAGGTGGGATACACGCTAGCTAAAGCCACCAGCTAAGCTTTCCCAAGATCAACGGAACCCAATGAATTGTACCCACTTAGTGCTAGGCCCCTAGAAAGCAGATCTGCAAGGATCCAAGCTTGGATCACCTTTATATAATCATCTGAGCAACTCAGATCAGAGAAGGGAGGAGGCTGGAAAAATGACACAGAGCACTCCAGGGTCTGTGCCTTAACAAGCAGGGGAAGCCCAGAGGAGCTCCTGGATAAACAGAGGACTGCACAAGCAAGAAAGGGAAGAAAACAGACGTAACCCCTGGGCTAGGCAACTTCCCTCTCCCCGCCCCCGACCATGGAAACCATGGTAGCTCTCTGGGCCTGTGGTTCTACTCTCTGAAAGGACAGAGAAAGGGCTGAGGGCTGAAGTGCCAGAGGGGTTACCAAACAAAGACAGAGGGCCAGGCTCAGCACCAGGAGAGGAGGAGGCCCAGAGGGCAGTGGGTGTACATCTGAATAGATACAGAGGTTTTTAGTTGTTTTTTTTTTTTAAAGATTTATTTATTTATTATGTATACAGTGTTTTTAGTATTCTGCATGTTTGCCTGCAGGCCAGAAGAGGGCACCATATCCCATTATAGATGGTTGTAAGCCACCATGTGGTTGCTGGGAATTGAACTCAGGACCTTTGGAAGAGCAAGCAGCGCTCTTAACCACTGAGCCATCTCTCCAGCCCCTAGTTGTTTTTAAGAAAAGATCTCACATAGCTCTGGCGGCTTTGTCCTCATTAACTAACCAAGGAGGACCTATGATCCTCCTGCCACCATCTCTCCAATTCCAGGAGTGCAGGAGTATGGCACCATATCGCCTGTGCAGTGCTGGCCATGGAAGCCAGGGTTCTGAGCATGCTGGGCAAGCGTTCTATCAACTGAGCTACACCCCCCAGCCCTGCTTCTTGTTTTTAACTTTTTTACACATTTATTTGTGTGTGAGAAAGTATGTGCACATGAGTTGTGTGTTAAGTGTGTGTGGTATAAGTATGTGTGTGTGTAAGTCAGAGAAACACTTGCAGAAGCTGCTGCTCTCCCTCCATCATGTGGATTTTTTTAAAGATTTATTTATGCATGTTTTATGTACATGAATACTGTCTTCACTCCCACCAGAAGAGGGCGCCAGATCTCATTACAGATGCTTGTGAGCCACCATGTGGTTGCTGGGAATTGAACTCAGGACCTCTGGAAGAGCAGCCAGTGTTCCTAACTGCTGAGTCATCTCTCCAGCCCCCATCATGTGGGCTCTAAGGAACAAATCAGATTGTCAGGCTTGACGGCAAGAAGCTATGGCCACTGAGAAATTTCATTAGTCCTGCCCCCTTTTTTTTTTTAACACAGGTCTCGTGTAGCCCACGCTGGGCTACTGGACTCAGTAGTGACTCCAGTTTCTCCAGCACAGCTGGATGGCTTCAACTAATCGAGGAAGCCATCCCTCAGAGGCTCTCTTTGAGACTATGTGCATTTGGAACTCACGACCCACAGCGACATAAGGTACTGGACCCCACGCCCTGTACACAGCCTCTTACCTCCAGAGCCCAGGAACCGCTTGCCGTCAGAGACCACCGGATACTTGGCCTCCAGTCTCCGGTCGGGGTAGATGAGTTCCTCAGCTGAGAAGACCACCCGGCTCTTGGCCTGCTGGAACTTCTTTAAGAGTTCTCGAGACCCCGAGGCAAACACCACATCGTAACTGTGGTCAAAGCAGGAAGAAACTGAAGCAGGTCCAGAGAGGGATTCCCCAGAAGGACACAGGGATCAGGAGCCCCTCGCCTCCTGCACCAGCCACCACCTGGGAGATGGAGCTGCATGCCCCTACCTCCCTAAGTCTGCCACATTTCCACGCCCATGCTGGGCAGAGACAATCCCCATAATCCATGCCCTTTTGTATTCGAATGTGGCTCATCCTCATCCTAAAATGTGGCTCATCCTAAGAGGTGGCAGTTCACACCTCTTATCTTTTCACCAGTAGAGTCAGAGAGATTTTTCCTGGGGTCTCCAGACCTTAGATAAGCTTAGCTAGAGGGAGATTCCCTTACTTGTGATGTCCAGGTCTTATTTTGGACGCCCCCAATACACACACACACACACACACACACACACACACACACACACACACACA
>LOJH01014732.1:12234-22457 GCA_001685095.1 Ellobius talpinus
TTTTGAGACAGGGTTTCTCTGTGTAGCCCTGGCTATCCTAGAACTCACTCTGTAAATCAGGCTAGCCTCAAACTCAAGAGACCCACCTGCCTCTGCCTCCAAGTGTGGGGATTAATGGTGTGCGCCATCGCACCCTGCCTCTTTTCCGTTTTTAAAAGAGATTTATTTATTTACTTATTTATTTATGTACATTGGGGTTTTGCCTGCATATATGTCTGTATGAGAGTGTCAGATCCCATGGCACCGGAGTTAGACAGTTCTGAACTGCCAGGTGGGTTCTGGGAATTGAACCTGGGTCCTTTGGAAGAGCAGCCAGTGCTCTTAACCACTGAGCCATCTCTCCAGCCCCCTCTTTTCTATTTGAAGATGTCTTCTATATAGCTGACATTGATCTTGAACTCACTCAAGACCCATCCTGCTGTAGTTACTACCTCAGAGAACCCCACCCCCAGACTATATAACTCCTGTCTTATCTCCTGACTTTTGTCCTTCTGAAGAATATGGATTTTTTGGTAAGTTTCTCCTTGGTTTGGCTTATCTACATTTTCCCATTCTTAGGATGAGGTCTTGGGTTCAGCTGCACAGATTACCAGGCATTCTTGTGCTTCAAGCGTCTGCAGAGATCCAGACAACACCGTGGGGGCACAAGTGAATGGAATGTGGGGCTGGAGCAGGACCTCATATCAAACAAGACTCTCTGAGCAGCCCACACGGGCCTCACACTTGTGATCCTCAGCCTCCGGAGTGGCTGGGATTTCAGGTATGTCTGCCAAGCTCTGCCCTGCCAGGGCTTTCAAAGGGAAGCTGTTACAGAGATGGAAAAATGCACATGATGCTTCCTGTCCTTGTCATAATCGAATAGGAGATGAAAACCAACCCTCCCCGAAGAGACGGCAGGTGCTGTGTCATGACTGGCATGTAACACGCATTACAGGTGGAAGGATTGTAGTGTGTGCCACTATACACATCTAGTTTTTGATTAATTAATTAATTATTGAGCAAGGTCTTGTTAAATGCTTACTGCCTGAGTCTACTGAGTGCCACCACTCCAGGCTTGGGGTTAATCTAACACGGCCCAAATCAGGTGCTTTTATCGATTGCTGAAGGTGATTTATAGGAGTTGCCTCCCTGCAGCATCTTCGACCCATGGTAGCCGCTTTCCTTTTCAGTCTGGTAACTCCACCTTATAGGTTTCATCTGGGGACTTAAATGCTGCTCCATTTCTTTGTGAGCACTTGCTCTATGATGAGGAACTTATCTCCAAAACAGATGTTCTCAGGGGCAGAAACTGCCCAGCCTCCTTTCCACATAGAGAACAGGATCTGTAAATGATTGATTCTTTGGGTTCAAGTCTTAGTGCTGTCATTTATTAGCTGGGCCTAATGTTCTTACATAAATGAAAATGGCAGTGCCAACTCTACAGCATTGGGGGAATGAAATGAGTTGGTACGTGCGACACACTGAGAAGTGCCGGCAACAGAGAAAGCACCCAAGTGTTTTCACGCAGCAGATGTTCAGTGACACTTGTTAAGTGAGATTAAAGCTAAGGAGGTTTAAATATAGAAACCCATCTCACATGGAGCAGCGTCCAGGCAGGGAGTGAGGGCACACTCAGCACACTGTGATGTAATGGGACATGAAGGTGGAGTGAGGGCACACTCGGCACACTGTGGTGTAATGGGACATGAAGGAGGAGTGAGGGCACACTCGGCACGCTGTGGTGTAATGGGACATGAAGGAGGAGTGAGGGCACACTTGGCATGCTGTGATGTAATGGGACATGAAGGTGGAGTGAGGGCACACTCAGCATGCCATGGGTAATGTAATGGGACATGAAGGAGGAGTGAGGGCACACTCGGCACGCTGTGATGTAATGGGACATGAAGGAGGAGTGAGGGCACACTCGGCACGCTGTGATGTAATGGGACATGAAGGAGGAGTGAGGGCACACTCGGCACACCATGGGTGATGTAATGGGACATGAAGGTAGAGTGAGGGGCACACTCGGCACACTATGGGTGATTAATGGGACATGAAGGTAGAGTGAGGGGCACACTCAGCACGCTCTGGTGTAATGGGACATGAAGGTGTCCCCACATACAGTGAACAGAGGGAAGTGCAATGAAATGAATGGGAAGTGAGTGGAATTTGAAAGAAACGAGAGAGCGCAGTAAAGGCAGACAGAACACTAAAATGGGTGCTGCGGTTGATACTGGGAATCCCGCTGGGTCTCAGGAGAAGCTTCCTGAATTTTGAGAATAAAATGTTAAAAGGAAGAGGGAAAGAAAAGAGGGACAGGAAGTGATCTTCGGTTTGGAAATGTTAAGGAGCCATCTTTAAATCTCAGCTTGGAGCTCAGTGCAGAAGTTAAGGCTAGAGAGAGAATACACAAAAGCTAGGATCCACAGAGTTAGAGGAAGTGGCACAGGAAGCCATCTTTACCATCCCAACGTTACCAGACAGGGAGCTGATGCAGAAAGAAGTAAGGAGAAGTTACCACAACCAGAAATAATCATGGAGCCAGGCTTGACGGGAGCACTCAGGAGGAGCTCAATGAGCTTGAGGGCAGCCTGGTCTACATACAGGCCAGCCAGGGCTACCAGAAAAGGTATACAGAAGGCACCTTAAATATTACCTGCTCTTTTTCTTAATATAATTTACAGGGTGAGCAATTGTAAGTGACACGGTCAAAACAAGGGTACTCTTTTCTTTCTTTCATTTTGGTTTTACGAGACAAGGTTTCTCTGTGAATCCTTAACTGCCCTGGAACTAGCTCTTGTAGACCAGGCTAGCCTCAAACTCACAGAGATCCACCTGCTGCTGCCTCCCAAGTGCTGGGATTAAAAGTGTGTGCCACAACCACCTGGCTGAGAAAAATGTACTCTTACATGCGATTGTGATGAACTATAGAGTCTTCCTGACAAAACAGATTACTTTCTTCTTTAAAAGTAATTTCTAAATATTTAGATAAAATGAGTGTATTTAAATTTCAACAAGGCAAACACAGTACATAGGCCACCTCCTTAAGAGCTGGGTAGATAGCTGTCAGTGAAATGCTTGCCCCACAAGCCTGAGGACCAGAGTTCAGATTCCCAGAACCCATGAGAAAAGCTGGGTACAGAGGTGCCTCCCAGGAATCCTAGCATCAGAGAGGCAGAGACAGGCAGATCACTTGAGCTGACCTAGCCTAACTGATGAGCCCCAGGCCAGTGAGAAATGGTTGTTTTAACAAAACAAAACAAAAAAGCTAACAGGAGAAGACAACCAAGGTCTGATCTCCACATAAATGTGCAAAAGTGTGCTTTTACCCACGAACACACACACGTACACACTCAGAACAAAAGATTACCTCTGCTAGCAGCTTTCCAAATGTTTTCCTCTCCAGGGCATACTTCGTAGCTTCGTCCAGAGCTCTCTGGCCTAGCCCAACAGCACCAGCTGCTACCTAGGACATTAACATCGAGTGACACAAAAGTTGACATTGTCGTCAAGCCACACAACACAACACTACCTGTCCCTGTTTTCCGAAAAGGACACAGACAAAGTGGTGTCACTGCGGTGGGGGAAGGAAGGAGCACTGGGGTTTATTATTTTTTCAATTAAAGGTGATGGCAGGGGCTGGGAAGGCAGCTAAGTGGCAGAGTGCATGCTTGGCCTTCAATGGACCCTGAGTTTGTCCCCATTGCTGTGCAGTAAATAGGTCAAGTGTGAGGCTGAGGCCCACAGCCTGGAAAAAAGTCATTACTGTTTAACCAGGGAGCCTTCCATAGACACATAAGTGAGCAGCAGAATATGTAGTGATCCACAATCAACAAGAATGATCAAGTCGGGGGCGAGCTTTCTGGAAATCTAGCAGACAGTAGTTTAGCATCTGCTAAAGTAGCTTCTATACTGAGCAGCAAAAGAAGGTGAAATATATAGTACATGTAACAATCTCCTCTCCACCACCATTACCAAAAATATACAGTACACGTAACAATCTCCTCTCCACCACCATTACAAAAAAAAGGCATGCAATGTTAAAATAAACCTCATTGAAAACCACAAACACAAGGTCCCACAAAGATGATCAGCTTACTGTAGGTCTGGTTCTATCAAAAGCCCCCATTGCAATCTTGAAGCCGGCTCCTTCAGCAATTAAAACATTTTCCTTAGGCACTCTGACATCTTCAAAGACAATTCCTCTTGTATCGGAGCATCGCTGGCCCATGTTTAATTCCTAGCAAGAAGATCACAGAAGAGTCCTAGCGTCCCGGCGCTGTCACAGTTGATTGTCCCTTTGTGCCTCTTTGCAGCCTAAAGCAGGGGCCACAACGCAGGGCCTGCAGTTCCTAGAAGTGAGCCTCCGTGGAGTAGGAGCGCACCCATCTCTGCTCCTCTGCTGTGGCTACCCTGAGACTATAATGGCAGAGCTGAGTTGTGCAGGACATCCCACACCTGCAAAGCCTGCCATGTTTCCAACCTGGATCTTTCTAGAATATATGCCAACCCCGATCAAAAAACAGTATTAACAAACTGAAAACAGCACGAGCCTAAAGTTCTGTATAACAACTTACCTTGTACATGTCTGAAGGCTACCTTCTCTCTGTTAAATTATTTCGCAAACATAATCTTAGAGCCTGTAATCATCAGCAAAGTGATCTACTGAACAAAACATGGATTTTCCTTTCCTATTTTTGGGGGACATTTAATTTGTATGCTGTGGGGGAGCAGGAACCTGCAGTGTGTAGTCCTTTACACGCAATGGCTTTTCATATAATTATAATAAAACCAGGTTTATAAATTAGCAATAGTAAAAGGTTAGAGACATAGAACAAGATCAAGTGTGGTGGTGCACGCCTTTAATTCCAGTGCTTGGGAGGCAGAGGCAGGCAGATCTCTGTGAGTTCAAGGCCAGCCTGGTCTACACAGTGAGTCCAGGACAGTCAGACCTTGTCGCATAAAACCTAGAATACTTCTCAGACTCATCTCAAAGCACACAATTCCTAAAACAAAAAAATTACAGTATGAATCTCACAGATTTATAAATTTATAAACATTTTAGGAACTAAGTAGCTAATAATAAAAATATCTACACCCCCTCACAAGGAAGCAAGTCCCCAGGGGTAAAGATTTTTTATCAGTACCTACTAGACGGTATGCATTCAGTAATAGATACTGATTCAGCTAGAGTTTTCCTAAGTGAGAATGAGATTAGAAACAATAAAACAACATCAATTGTCATTCCAGTTTGCCATTGGTAAAGTACAAGTTCTGAAGTTCCTTCCACTTAGCTGAGATGGGCCAGACTTGGCCCCGGGTCGGCCAGGAATCACCTCTCAATGGGAGAGCACAATCTACCACACACACACCAGCCTCTGGGGGAAGCATGACTACCCACGGTGCTCATTCTGTTATATACATGGTGTTAGGAGCCCATTTGTAAAGCGCAGTCTGCCTTCAATATCTTCTCATAAAAATATACCATTAATATGGCATCAGAAATTGCATAGGCCAAAATCCTACGAGAGTCTATTAGTAAAAGACACAATGTCAGAGACAGTCAGTAAATCATTTACTTGGACCTTGGTTTCTGGAGTCAGCAAACAGCACGTAAGGGCTCAGCCTTTAAACTTCCATGACCTAAAAGAGAAGCCCCGTCCTTGCCTCCTTTTTTGAGACAAAGAGTCTCAGTAAATAGTCTAAGCTGCCCAGAATTTGTGATCCTCCTGCCTCAGCCACTGGAGGACTGGGATTGAAGGCGTGCACTCCCTTGTCTGGAAGATGTTGAGGGATAGGTGTACACTGTGAGGATGTGTCACTGTGGTTGGTGTAATAAAGAGCTGAATGGCCAAGAATGAGGTAGAAAGAGGTTGGGGGTACTTCAGGGAACAGAGAGGACTCTGGGAAAAAGAAAGGCAGAGTTGCCAGCCAGACACAGAGGGAGTCGGAGGTAAAAATAAAGGAAAGGTAAAAAGCCATGTTGTAGAATGTAGATTAAAAGATATGGGTTAATTTAAGTTACAAAAACTAGTTAGGGACAAGCCTAAGCTAAGGCCGAGCTTTCATCATTAATAGAAGTCTTTGTTGGGAACTGGCTGGAGGGGCAGAAATGGACTCATTATAGGCAGAAGTTATAAACATTTTACATACTCTGTAGGGATATTCTGTTTATGTTTTAACAAAGCTTGCCTGAAGATCAGAGTGCAGAGCTAAGTTACTAGAGGCCAGGGAGACAGAGGCAGAGGGATGTCTGAGTTCAAGGACACTCTGAGCTACACAAGATTGAATCTGTCTAAAATAGAAGAGCTCACACGCCTTTAATCCCAGCCCTAAGGCAGAGAGAGGAATATAAGGCGGGAGGAGACAGGAGCTCAGTGGAGTCTGAGGTTTGGTGGAGACAGTGGGGTCTGGAGATGCAGCCTGAGAACAGGATCGCCCCTTCGGTTTGAGCATTGATAGAGGAAAGAACTCTCTAGTACTTGGCCCCTCTGCTTCTCTGATCTTCAGCATTAACCCCTACATCTGACTCTGGGTTTTTATTATTAAGACCAACTAGAATTCACGCTGCAATACTCAACACATTTCTAAAGAGACCTGGACACAACAGCAGATTCTATAAACACAGAAAGTTGGCGTAGAAATCTGTTTTATATTAACAATAAATTCAAATTCGCTTTTTCAGCTCAGCCTCAGGAGACCAGTTCCGAAATCTGACCAGGTAATCCGAACCTTTCCACGTGGGAGGAAGATTATTTGTTCAGGTAACTTTAGAACTCTGGCTTGATCTCCACAATTTCTCCTTTGTCGTAACTGCAGGCCTCATCACCAACAATTTTCTTTAAAATCTCCACTTCACAGAAGCATTTCAACCAGGGTTATAATCTTAAGCCATGCGTGTAAGCTCTCACCAATACTTCTGACAGTATTCCTACAATATTTCTCCTTTGATGTGTGGTCTTTTAAGCTCTCTGTGGCTAAGATACAAATTATCTGCACACTCTGAGATGGGATATGCAGACATGCCACTGCCTTTCTTATTTAACACACTCTCACCCCACCCCCACCACTGACACAGACGGACATATTCATGTTTCCAAGGTACAGCTGCTTCTGTTAATGCTTTTGGATTGTGGGTAATCCATCTACATTACATGGCTTTGACTGTCCTAACCAAAGCTTGTACAGAGTCACTGGGATGGAGGAAGGATTCCTCTGAGAAACCCACACTCTATGGTGAGGCCACAATCACGGCAGCCTGGCTTGTCTCCACAGCTACAGCCATCATGAATGTGTTCTGCACAAAGGGCCCATCTTGGGGTTGGAGAGATGGCTCAGCGGTTAAGTTGCCCTTCCAGAGGTCCTGAGTTCAATTCCCAGCAACCACATGGTGGCTCCCAACCATCTGCAATGAGATCTGGTGCCCTCTTCTGGCATACAGGCAAACATGCAGGCAGAACATTGCATACATAATAAATAAAATCTTTAAAAAACAACAAAAACAAAGGGCCTATCATTCAAAATGAGTTGAAAGATTTTTAGTGGCATACAAACTATGTCCCCAGTATCATCAAGACACAACTCAACTTTTATTACAACTTAAAATATCTTAATTAAAGGAAAGAAATAAGAATTTTGGCATTTACAGTTGACATTGCTCTTATAGAGGCAACTGTTTAGAAACATGCTGTTTACCTTTTTCCCGACATGTATTCCTGGGCTGTCAGCTTCCACAATGAATCCAGTGAAGGCTTTACTAGCAGGTGCTTTAGGATCTGGGTCAGAGCGCGCCAATAAGAAATACCTAAGGCATAGAAACCCACGATGACGGCAATAATGAAGATTACTGTCTCAGCCACCTGCCCGACAGTCCCCAGCATCACCACCCCTACTTAACAGGAAAGGAAATGAGCTGGCACAGATTCCAGTTCTGCTGTGGCCAGACTTTTCAACTATCTCTTTCTCAACTAATGGGCATTAACTTAGGGTGAATATGAGCTATTAGTAGAAATCCCTGCAGCCAAGACAACACGAAAGTAGAACACGTGTGGGTTGGAGCTGGAATGCTCCTCGCGAGCTGGTCTTTGTTTTTCACAGGACAAGTGATCCGTAGAATGAACGGGCAAAACTCGGGCTGCTGTCAGGGATGCTTCCCGGGTGCAGCAAAGCCAGCACACACTGTACCTCAATTACTAGGGATATTTACAGGTTTTCCCATAGAAAGATTTTCCCCCAGAAGGATTGAGAAATGTAGCATAAGGAAGGGAATCCCCACCTCCAAACTACTTTTCCATATATCATGATACAGATTGTTTTTTTTTTTCTGGAACCTTTACAAAAGGACAAAAAATCATATGGCTCGAGTCCAAGCTGAGCTTTGGACTAGTCAGTCCTAGCATTGAAGGAAAGAAGAGAGCAATTGAGCATTTTAGTCTTCCTTAAGTAATAAATTAGTTTTTATGCTAAAAACCCCAATAATTTATCAGTTTATCACTGAGTATAATATTACTTGGTAGTAGGAAAAGACAAAATTATTTTCTAATTTCATGACTAACCGAATTTGTCTTCCCCAGGAAGAATTTTAATCGGTTCTCAAAACTGATTATTTAATTGCATTATTATATTTCCCTTAGCTTGTTCAATTTTCATGGCTTCTTTACTGCTTTATTACTTGCTGATGTGATGTGAGGATATGAAATGATGCTGTTTTTGACTGATACTGAATCGGGATAGTGAATGTAGTACCGTCCTCATTTAGGGTACTCAAAAGGGACTGGTAAATAGTCAGAATAAACAGTTTCCAGACTCCTAGTTCCAGCCCTGATGCCTGTGCACGAGAAGTGTTCATTTTGTGAGCAGCACAGTCCACTGTGGGATGCTTTCCCACACTGCACATCACATAAATCTACTGATGTAGACCCTTTTCAGAGTCGGCTGTGCTGGGTCAGACCTGTAATCCTAGCATTCGGGATCACCATGAGTCTGAGTTCAGACTATGTTCCACAGTGACTTCTAGACCAGCCTGAGCTACAGAATGAAACTGTGTCCAAAACAACACAAAAAAACCCCACAAAACATAATTCCACCCTAATCTCCTACCATAATAGGCTTATATATCTGAATGTTCAGTCACCCAGGGAGTAGAATTGTTTGAGAAGTATTAGGAGGTGTGGCCTTGTTGGAAAAGGTGTGTGTAGGGCCATATTATACAGGCCCATATTTTTACATGGTATGGTAACCAGAATTTCAGGCCGCAGTTTGTACTTGCTACACAGAAGGTGGTCACCTGGCCTTTCCAGACAAACTGGCGCCACCCTAAACAAAGGGTCAGGATACGCTAATGTCGCTCTGCTCCTTCTTTGTAATTAGGGAGGTCGCTTGGGAAAGAGTTGTTAATTCAGTCTAAGTGACAGAGCAGGCATACAGAGCAGCCATAGTTGCAGACATGACCTAAGTCCCACTACCCCAGAAACAGAATGCTAATGAATTTCCCCCTCAGTTTACATTTTGGTATAAAAGCTGTTTGGAGAATAAACATGGGTGGATTTTTCAGGATGTGAACTCAGAAACTCATGAGGGATCCCTGAAAACTCCCTCCCAATAAAGTCATGTGAGGTATGCCTCAATTATTCCCATGCCTCCCCTCTGGTCCAAGAAATAATTTATGGTCTGGGCTGGCCATGGGACCATGACAGGTGTGGCCTTGATGGAGGAAGTATGTCACTGGGGGTAGGTTTGGAGATTTCAAAAGCCTATGCCAGGTCCAGTTTCTCTATCTCTCTGTCTCTCTGCCCTGCCTGTGGATCAGGATGTAAAGCTCTCAGCTACTGCTCCAAGACCATTCTTGTCTGCTTCCCACCATGATGATCATGGACTAATCTCCTAAAACTATAAACAAGCCTCCAGTTAAAGGCTTTCTTTTGTAAGAGTTGCCTTGGTCATGATGTCTCTTCACAGCAATAGAGTAATAACTAAGACATCCCCTAAACCCTGCCTTAAGAAGTCTTCTGTCATATACTTATAGTAATGGATAATAACCCTACTTCCCAAGACAATGCATATGGGCTCTATTATTGGAAAGACTGTCCTTAAAATGAGTTAGAGTTTCTATCATTCATTAATTCTTAACTGTCTTCCTGAAGTAACCATGCAAGCCTACTTCATTAGATCTTAAGTCAAAAGGTCAGGAAGATATCTATCTATCTATCTATCTATCTATCTATCTATCTATCTATCTACCTACC
>LOJH01014733.1:0-26374 GCA_001685095.1 Ellobius talpinus
TGGGCGACTTTGGGGGGACTCTCATTGTTGAGCGTCCGGAGGGAGTCCGGGCACCCGGAGCAGAACTTAAGGCTCTCGCTGCTGAGGCGGAGAAAGGAGGTGAGGCTGGAAAGGAAGTCCAGCGGACGGGGAAAGCCATCTTGAGGGGCGAGAGGAAGGTGAAAGGGAAAGAGAGCCCAGGCGAGTGAACTTTCTAAGCGCAGACTTTCCGGAGAGAAAGGAGGTGGAGGATTTGGACACGGTCTCGTAGTAAAGCTCTTTCACCGGGGCTGGTATTAATAGCTAACGTTAAGAACTGCTGCTGTCGAGTACTGTGGTTTTCAGATAACCTGTCCTCACGGAGGTGTGAGGAACTGCGCTCTGCAGGTTCGAAATCCTGATCCACCGGGTGCAGAGCCGGTCCCTACTGAGGTGGCAGCAGCCCGCTTGACCCCTCTGTCCTGTGGAGTGGAAATAATCAGAGTTAAGACTCTGCCGGAGTCGGAGGACAACTCTGCCTTTCCGTGTGTGTCTTGGTACTTTCAGGCTTGGGGAAGGATCTGACGTCTCCTTCCCCCGCTTCTTCCTCTCCCTCCCCTGCCAGAGATCTCCTTTGTTTATTCGTGGTTGGCTTGTAGGTGACTCTAGTGCTGTGGTGAAATCTTGAGAGGTGGAAATACTGTATCTTGGTGTCTCCCTCCCCCCCAATCGCGTGCCTCGAAAAGAAGATACAGTGTATATTCTTTATATTACCCTTTTATGTTTTTGAGGGCGTCTTAAGTATCACATTGGATAAATTTTCATTTTGCTCTGATTAAAAACTTCAATTTTGACGTTTGCATTTTTGCTAAGATCATGATAACTTTTATGACACTCTTTGCCATATGGGGATTTAAAAACTTTACTTAGCTGGAATATGAAGTTCTTGGTAATAGGAATTAGAGCTCCATTAACGTAACCTTTATCCTCACCTCGTTTATTTGGAGAAATTAACAAATAAAGCAGCATGTTCCACTCTGCTGGTATGTGTATCTTACATGGTACCACTTTGTTTTAGTGTCTATATAAGTAGTGCTACACAATAGCAATTAGCCTTGGAAAGTTTGTTGCCCAACAAATCTTTAAATTCCTTCTGTCAAAACAGCACTAGCAGTGGCAGGCTAAGTTCTAGCAAGCAATTAAGAATGTATTTAATAGATGGTCAGTTATTGCGAGTAAAAGGCTTCCTTACACACCTTCATTGCCACCTCTAGTCGAACGGCCTAGGCACATTTCTGTGAATTCTAAATCGGGTATATTTCTTTTCCTACAGCATATAGTCTTAATTACTAATATATTTTCCCCAGGTTACTCAGAGAGGAGTCCCAGGAAGCCTGTGAATGTTGAAGAAAATTCATCTTTGAAATTTTGATATTCGAGGAAGTTGACATTTGTATTCCATCTTTTATTAAAGTGGGAAGATTTGTGTTTTATTTTAAAACTACCTGATATTTACAATGAATGGACACAGTGATGAAGAAAGTGTTAGAAATGGCAGTGGAGAATCAAGGTAAGCAAGTACTTTACATCAGCTGGGTAATTGAGGACTGGAAATGTGTGTGTGTGTGAAAGAGGGAGAGAGAAGTGCTGGACAACAACTCTACAAGACTTTGATCAGTTTAAATCTATTGGAGGCTTATATTGAGTTAATTGAAGATGAAATAGTAAAGAAATATTAATTGATTTGACTGTTATGAACTGTCCAAATAAAATCAGCAGGGTTTCTACACTTTTTCTGGAATTTCATGTTTTACACCTGTGTTATCCAGTGTAGTAGCTGTAGCTATTAGCTACATGACACTATTTAGGTTACAAAATGTCCAAAATTCTGTGAGTCACTCCAGACATTTCAAGTGTAAATGATGTATGCCATGTGTCCATTATATTGGACAGCATTAATAGGAAACATTTCTTCCACTGCAGAAAACTTTAGACAAAATTGATGTGAATTTAACCTTTTTTATTTGTATATTGGAGTTTTAGAGTTTATAACTCAGACCATATTATTTATTTCTTAGAAATAAAGTTTATAGAAATCAAATGTTAAGTCATTTTTATGTGTAAGGCAATCTCTTTGTGTTCTCTCTTCTTTTTAAAGGCAGGGTCTTATAACTCATTTGGCCTCAACAAGATTTCCCATTCTTTTACCAAATGAAGCACTGGGATTATAGGCATATATCACACCTGGTCTAATTCCATTAAATTCTTTTGACCCTCTGTTTTTAGTAGTCTCCACATTACTGTCATAATCCATATATTTATTTATTCTTACTGTAGAACTCAGCACAGTAGATGCTGGAGTCTGACAGTACAGTTAATCCCAACTCTTAGTTACTCAGTGTGAGCCGAGGTAAATTACTCTGTTCTGATTTTTGTTCTTGTAAAATGGGACTCACTAATATTCACTAAAAATTAAAACTTATGTGAGATGCTATATGTCAGCTTAACATGGTTTCTGGTACACTGGGCATTAAGTATTTGCTCTTATCAGTCAGCATTGTGCTTTGTGTCATGTAGACACTGAAGTGGTTACGTGATAAAGAAATGTGCGGGACAAGAAACAGTAACAACATAGAGAATGAAACAAACAGTTATGGAAGAGACACTGTAGTTAAAACAAGTATAGAATTTTAAGTTAAAAGCTTGCGTTGAACCAGGCAGTTGTGGCGCACACCTTTAACCGCAGCACTCGGGAGGTAGAGACAGTCCAGTCTGGGAGTTCAAGACAAACCTGGTCTATACAGTGATTTCTAGGACAGTTAAGGCTACACAGAGAAGCCCTGTCTTGAAAAACAAAACAAAACAGCCAAAAGAAGAAAAGAAAAAAGAAAAAAAAAACCTGGGTTGAGGGTGGGTGAGATGGTTGTGTAGACACTTGCTGCCAAGCTTGCTGACTTGAATTTGATCCCTGGGACCCACAAAATGGGAAGAGAATGGTTCTCTCAAGTTGTCCTCGTCACATGCATGCCGTGGCTCTCTGATGCCCATACATAAATAAGTAAACATTTAAAACAAGCAAAACAAACAAAACCAACCAAGCAAACGAAAAGGAAAACCAAAAAATAAAAACGCAAAACCTGAATTGATAACATCTTTGCATGAAATAGTTGTTTCAGATTTTTTCCAAATGTAACATGAGAAGGATTGGACGAATTTGATAAAAGTTGTAGGGACCAGTTGGTGGCACAGACCTTTGATCCCAGGATTCAGGAGACAGAAGTAGATGACTCTGAGTTCAAGGTCATCCTGATCTTCACAGGAGTTAGAACAGTCAGGACTACATAGACCCTGCCTCAAGAAAAAAAGGTTGAAGTAAAGATACATATGGTAGAGTTTATAGAATCAGTGGAATTGAAGTTAGATTAGAGGATTTGTGTGAATGTGCGGCACGTGTGAGGGAGGAGAGATTTTTTATTTTGAGATAGCTTGACTGTGTAGCCCTAGTTCACCTGATTCTTATTATGTAGGCCAGGCTAGCTGTGAATTCACCAAGGTCTTTGGCTTCCCTAGTGCTGGTGTTAAAGTGTATGCCAGATTAGAGGGTATTAATGCCTCAATTTTGAGTCATAGCTCTGTAGATACATTGTAGTAAGTGGATAGAAGAGTTACATTGTTTGGGGTCTCATTCATTATTAGCAAAGAAATGGTTAATAAGTAGCTGTATGCAGAGTAAACATAGGAACCAGGCTACCCACATGATAGGAAGTCAGACTCTTGACTGCTTATCTGCTTTCTTAGCCGGGGATCACCTGCTGGAGCATTCTCAATAGTTAGCCTATTCCAGGTGTTTGCTACCATCTCTAAAGCTAGGAGAAGTAATAAAGCCAATTTGATAGTACAATGAAAAACAAATAAACACACAAGAACCTTTGAAATTATTTAGCTCTTTTCTTTCCAACTGGATCAAAGGCTGCACACCTATAATCCTAGGAAGGGAGGTGGAGACAAGAGGATTAGGTGTACGCAGTTGTATTTTTTCACAATTCATACTCATTTTAAGCGATTGCAAAACGTATTTCTCTAGTTGTTGTGAGTCAGTGATTCTGCTGTATAGACCTTGGCACTTCTGAGGAGCATCACTAATGAGGTATCTGACTTTACATGTGCTTTAGGGTTTACAAGAAATAGGAGGGGTTAGCTTTTCTTTACCTTGCCTTCCTTGTGCTGTTTGTCTTTTATTTTCTCTGCACCCTTTGTCATTAATACTTCCTACCCTTTCTCCAAATGCTTTCATTGTAAGGCAGTACAAAGAAAAGGGCTTGTGCTTCCATATCTAAGGAGGTCAACTCTACAGATAGGATTTTCTTGGAAAAAAGAACCAAAAGATATCACAACTGAAAATAGTAATTTAGGTTTACCTTTGAAGTTAGTATACATTGTATATATAGTGAAGCAAATTTTTGTTGGCTAAGAAATGTAAAATGTGTTTTGCTACAGAATTTCATTTTTATGTTGTGGAAGCTTCTGAAATGAGGTTGCCATTTGATATTTTGCGTTGGATTTAACTTTATACATACAGAAAAAGAAATGTGGAGGTGAAGGGGTTGATTCTGTACAGAGGAATCAACCTGTATTGATGAAAAGAAAGCTTGAGAAGTAGTTCTTTTGGCTATGATATAACTGATAGTTTTGACACCTTTTTGCTTAGATATGTTACTGATGGGGGAAATAGACACAGGCTCCTACCCCTAATCAAGGAGCTATCTGTAATTGATATACCTCATGGCAAAGGAAAAATGAGTTTTTGCCAATAGAATCTCACTTGGTATATTAACTATATTTTTGAGTAGGCCTCATTCCCAGGAGTAGTTTCCAATACAAAATTAATAGACTTTTATTTCATTTTGCTTTGTTTGGGCTTTTTTTTTCCTTACTGATCTTTTGCTTGTATATTATGACTTTTTATTTGTTTTTGTGGGACTTTTTTGTGTGTTTCTTTTTAGAGGGGGAATGGAGCTGGGTGGGTGGGAAGGATCTGGGAGGAAGAGAGGGGGAAAGCTGTATCAGGATAGATTGCATGAAGATAATATTTTCCATGGCACATACATTATGATTCCAGCACTTAGGAGGCAAAGGCAGATCTCAGTATTCAAGACCAGCCTGGTCTATACAGTGAGTGCCAGGCCAGACAGGCTTAAAAAAAGAAGTAAATAAAAGCAAAATCACCATGTGTTTGAGTTTCTAGAGCAAGTCTTTGTTTTGTTAAATGCCGGCCAGGATGCACCTGTATATTAGTTTCTTGTAACTGAAGCCATGCTCTCTGAACATAATGCTGGGAGTTTCAAGCCATCAGTTCCACCTGTGTGGACTTGGGTTGCCATCAGTTTCTTCAAGCCATGCTTAAACATTTTAAAAGATTCCATTCACTCATTGTTTTTGTAGCCTTGGACACGAAGTCCAAGGTCTCACATGTTAAATAAAATGTTCTAATCCCCTACCCCCAAGCCACATCTGAACCTCACAGATTTTCATCCTAAGGTTGTTTTGAAGAATGATTTAGTCAATTTAAGGCCAAACATTTGAAATATGTGATCATATTTTGCTTTTTTTTGATAATTGAAAATTGCTTGTTAGGTTCAACTTTTAGTAAGTTTGTCACGTGGGTTACAAGATACTTCAGTCTCTAGAGCAGTGGTGTTTTCAACCTTCAATGCTATGACCCTTTGACACAGTTCCTCATACTGTGATGACTCCCCGACCATAGAATTATTTTCCTTGCTGCTTCGTAACTGTAATTTTGCTTCTATTATGAATTGTAATGTAAATATCTGATATGTGACTCCTGTGAAATTGTTGTTTGACCCCAAAGGGGTCATGACTCAGAGGTTGAAAGCCACTGCTCTAAATATATATTATGCTCTTGAATAATTCTTGAAGATTGGGAGACGTTGGTAAATGTGCTTTAGTAGTCTCACCTAGTCTGTAGTTGTTAATGGAATTCAGTTGACTTGAGTCTTAGAATGAAATCTTTTGTGTGCGTCTGTGCACACAGTGTCCAAGGCCACAGATAGAACCTAGAACCCTGTGTGTACTGGGCAAGTTTTCTATACTGAGCTAAACCCCCAACCTTACTTTTAAGCGATGTAAATAATGTTTAATATATTAGTACACATTTTTAAAGATTTATTTTTACTTTATGTGTATGAACAATTTGTCCATATATATTTATGTAGATTCTGGGAATTGAACCCAGGGCTTCTAGAAGAGCAGCCTTTGAGTGCTCTTAGCCACTGAACCATTTCTCTACCCTAGGGCACATGTTTTAAATATGTGCATAAACTTCGTTTACATAGAGGAGGTTTATGTATTGTACTAAACTTCCTTGTTTCATAGAAAATACTCTCACTTGTTTATATAGGATCTCAGTATTTAGTAGTGGTAGGTAGAGAAATAGGATCAGTGGAAGTCTGATGAATGACTTTTCTTGGTAATTGCTCTGAACTCTGATAATCATATATTTTCTTTTTAACTGATATAATGTATATAATATGTATTATGCCAATTTTCTTAATTGGCTTATACATACATATCCACACACACACACAAACATATATCAAAAATTAAAAAGGAAATTTCCAGTTTACAAGTAGGATTTACCAAATTATAATTTGTTTTGGTCAGAACATGTAGCTCAGTTGCAGAAAGCTTATGTAGAATGCGGTCTGAGATTTGATTCCCAGCACTCAGGAGACAGGTAGAGCCTTGAGAAGGCACAGTTGAGTCAACGCTGAAGGTTCCCCCCTTTCTTCATTGTTGGAAGTCTAACCCAGGGCTTTATACAGTGTTCTAGCACTGAGCCACATCCCTGTATTCAAGATCCTTCCTTCTGCTGTGTAGCGCAGGTTGGCCCTAGTTTGGGATTATTTCGGCTTTTGTTTCTCAAGAGTTTGACTGGATTATAAGTGTGTGTAGTCCGAATCTGTCTGGTACAGATCACGGTTTTCCTGTTGGTGACCGGCTGAATATTTCTTGGTACACCATTTGTGAAAGATTGTCTTTTGATGTCTGTTTTTGAAATTGGATTTTGTTTTGTTGCCTACTATGACTCAGATCACAGTATATCCCAGAATGGTGGACCACACCTATAATCCCAGCACTGTGAAGGCAGAGGCAGGCAGATCTCTGAGTTTGAGGCCAGCCTGGTGCACAGAGAAACTCTTGTCTTGAAAAACAAACAAAACAATAAAAACAACAAAAAATTGTGTTTTTTTATATTAAATTTGAAATTTTTTTAAAGACATTGTAAAAATAAGGTGTTTCTTGTTCTTTATTTTACACTCACTTTTTAAAAAGTCAATTCAGAAAAAGCCAATTCATGTTTGTGAGTTAACGATAACTGTGAAGTAATACTAAGAAGTACTTTCAGGAGTCTGGAGAATTAGTTTAGTGGTTAAGAGCACTGGCTGCTTTTCCAGAGGACCCTGGTTCAATTCCTAGCACCCACGTAGCATCTCACAACTGTCTAGCTCCAGTTCCAGGGGATCTGACACCCTAACACCAACGTACATAAAATAAAATAAAATAAATTATGTATATGTAAATAAATTATAAATATAAATTATATATATATACACATATATTTTAAAGAGGCACTTTCAGGAACACAAGAGACTAGGAAATGATAAAGCTGGAATGACCAGAAATCACTAGCTAAGAAAGCTGGCTGAGACAGTTTCTTGTTATGTCATTAGTTGCAAGAAAGAGTAACTCTTAAATTCCTTTTATTTTAATCCACATCTTTGTTGTGTTGTCCTTTCTTTATCTTTATTTATTTGTTATATCCTATATACGCTGCTGAAGCTAAGATGCCTATTTGGAAAACTCAATATACTTTCCACTAGCAGCTTTAATTTAGCAATAGGCTATTCTCTCTCTGAGTAGAATTAACCAAGCTACAATTTTCATAGAGTTCCTGAGGTTGTGGTAAATATAGGTTACTATAATTAGCATTGCAGTTTTTAACTGCTGGTGAGTTTGAAGAGAATATGTGATTTTTGAGTGCAGTGCTCTTCCGTGTAAAGGAGAGATAGCCGTGGGCAGTGATGCTAGGACCTGACCTGCTTCTGTGCTTAACCTGATCCTACCTGTTGTAGTTCAGTGTTTAAAAATAGATGTTTCTTTTGGAAAGAGATGGTTGAAAGATTCTTTCTTATTTTTTGGTGTATGTGACAAGGTGTTGTTGCCCAGGCTGGCCTTGCACTGGCTGTGTAACGGGGCTCCTGGGAGCTCTGCCTCCAGGTTGTACAGACTTGGGTGAGTGCTGGGATTATAGGTGTCTTACCATGCCTGCCAGGTTTGTTTGTTTTTTAAATGGGAAATTTTTAAAATGTACAGAAAGAAATGTTAGACCTCAACTGAATTGTGATTCTTTTGCCTGTAGCCTGTTGGGTAAGTAGAATTGGGTTTCATCCTGTAATCTTCCTATTTTATCAGATTCCCTAAGTGGTTTGTGTATGTGTTGAATTCAGGGGTGCATACATGTGTATGTATATAATGCCTAAAATACAGTGAACCTGTCTACCTAAAGTATTAGCCAGTCATCCCCTGCAGATTCTTTTTCTTTTTATTGATGTTGTTACTTACATAGGTTCTATTTTCTGTGAATTTCTGAGAAACAGCGTCATGAACCTTGCCAAAAACAGGCTAGGTAAATTTTATTTTGCTAGAAACAATTAGAGTGGCAAATAGTGTGATTGCTTGAACTGAACCTTGCGATGTACACATAGGGTTCTGTGTCTCAGGAAATTTCAGAACATAGTCCCACAAAACTCCTGTGCTATCCAGTGTTATAATTCCTGCTTTCTGGGTAGAAAAATAAGACTTATAAACAGTTTTAAAATACTTCAAAATTTTATTTGTGTCTCTGTGTGTGTTTGTGTGCCACATTTGTGCGTATGACCGAGGAGGCCAGAACTAGGGTGTTAGGTGTCCAGACCCTGCGGGGTGGAGTTACAGACAGCTGTGAG
Organism: Ellobius talpinus; assembly: GCA_001685095.1. Taxonomy (NCBI): domain Eukaryota; kingdom Metazoa; phylum Chordata; class Mammalia; order Rodentia; family Cricetidae; genus Ellobius; species Ellobius talpinus. The sequence continues at coordinate 8,985 of LOJH01014733.1, forward strand.
CTCCACAGCATGGGTTCAGTCCTCCTAACCTCCAACCCATCACTTCAGCTCCATAACAGGTTTAGAAATCAGTGTTCTAAAGCCATCAATGTAAGGCCTGGGGGCTGATTCAGCAGATAAATGCCTGCTTACTACATAGCATAGGGATGTGGGTTTGAATCCCAGACCCCACATAAAAAGGCATGGGGCACTCAGCTGTAATCCCAGCATTGGGACCTGCCTAATGGGTGAGCAACAGTGAGAGGTCCTGGCTCAAAAATAAGGTGGAGGACTTGGAAGGTGGTTGAGCAGGAGGGGACTAACCTGAGTAACAAGCTTTGATTTTGGTTAAGGCCCTCTTGGCAGATAAACTAGGAAATACATGTGTACATAAACTATGCATATTTCTGTGTTTGTATATCTGTCCATCTGTACACAAACAGAAGTCCGTCTGTCTGGTTGTATTCTGTACTACAAGGTTCATTCTTGGTTCTTGTTTTTCTGAGATGAGGTTTCTCTGTGTTGCCTTGGCTGTCCTGGAACTTACTGTAGGCCAGGCTGGGCTTGAACTCATAGAGATGCACCTGTCTCTGCCTCCCAAGTGCTGGGATTAAGGGCATGCACTACCACTGCCTGGCTCTGTGGGGTACATTCTTACCCCACTCTTGGTCTCTTGTACCAACTCTGACATCCAACCATGGGAAACCTGGCTCAGATTATCTATGCACTCATGTATAGTAAACCTAAAATATGTGCAAAATGGGTTCAGAATGTAATATGGTATATGCTTGTATTTAGCTTTGGGTTCAGAATGTAATATGGTATATGCTTGTATTTAGCTTTGGGTTCAGAATGTAATATGGTATATGCTTGTATTTAGCTTTGCGGTATCCACTCACCCCACAGTTTTCCAAAGTTACTTATTAGCTCATTTTCCCTTCAGTTATCAAATTTGTAATAAAGTTAGGCTCATTTGTTAGTCTCATTACATTTGGGACCCATCACACTTGTTAATTTTATTTATTTACTTATTAAAATTAACTTTTTGTTTATTGTGTCTTTCACATCCTGCATCTCCATCTCATTCATTTCCCATCCCTTTATATCTGCCCTCTGCCCTTGCAGCCTTACCCCCAAAATAAGATAAAGTTTAGGAGAGGGGAAAAATGAAAAAAAAAAAAAAGAAAGAAAAATCTCATCATGGAAGCTGCAGTGTGATGCAGTGGGTCACGAAGTAAACTCTTTTATCCACATATCTTTACTTCCAAGTATTGATTCAGAGTCACTGGTCTGGCTCGAGGTCTCTGGTTTGTGCTACCCTATTGGTGCTGGGTCCTCACTGGGACCCCTGTTGTCCTGTGTCATCGTGGAGACCCGCAGCTCTGGGTCTGAGTTTTGACAAATGCAAAGAAACAATTCCCTGTACCCTAATTCTGTGCAGAACAGTTGGCTTACGTGGAAAGTTTTCTTATGCATCTTAGATTTCCTGGGTCATAATTTTCATTTTAATAGGGTTTCAGAATAATTATATTGATATCAAGATTCATACATAAAGCTGTTACAACATCTTTTAAAATAATAAATGGACTTTAGAAAATAATTTAGAGGCAATGATGGATTTGTTTGTATATGCAGGAGTTAAGCGGATATTCATGGGCCATATAGTCGTGCAGGTGAGGTGACAAGAGAATGTGGTAAATCCAAGAATGATGCAGTGAGCTGTGCAGAAAATTTCCACTGAACTTTTTTTTATATAAGATTGATGTAGTTTGGAAAGAAAGAACAAGCAATACATTTAGTGAAGAAATGAAGGTTTTTACAAAGATTATTTCTTCCCAGTAAAGAAGTGCTATTTTCTAATAAAGAAAATATATTGGACTTTTTAGTTTTGGAGCCTTACCCTGAGATTTATACCTTGTTAGCTGTTTTTGTGTGTGTGTGATTTAGTTTGAATGAGGGAATGGGAACAAAGGGAAGCTAGTCTAAACATTATTTTAATGTAAAGGCATTATGATTTAACCTGCACAAAATATTGTGGGAGCCTGAAGTAGAGCAGTGACCTATATCTGGGGCAGTGTGGGTGGCTGCAGAAAAGATGGGATACTAGTGTATAGTCTTGGATCTATCAGTTCTTTGAAGAGGAAGCATTTGCAGAAAAGGAAAAGTATAAAGATAAAATAGGTACCCATCCTGCCCCCCCCCTTTCTGAGACTGGGTCTTAGAACTTGCTGTTTTGGTACTTGCTTTGTAGACCACCAGGCTGGCCTCAGACTCACTGAGGTCTGCCTGTTTCTGCCTCCCAGAGAGCTTTTACTTTCCCTCTCTCTATTAACGTTTGTCCTGGCTTCCTGCTTCTCCCTGCTCTAGTTCATTTCTCAGGAATTTTAGCTGATTTGTTAGACATGCACAAGGTTTTTGTTCCTTGTTGAAACGCCTGCTCGGTAATTGTTAGTTGAGGAGGTAAACAAGTGAGATCAAATTAATAATTGTATAAAACCTTTTAAATGTCTGTGCATTCTACAAACTACAGTGTATTAGAGACCACCCAAGCACAGGGCCTCAAATACAAATCTTTTCACTGTCAGGAGGGTGTGTACTACCTTGGATGTTAAGGGTTACCTGAGCATGGATACCTGCTCTTCCATTTGTCCTGGCTGGTGAGACAGCTTTATTGTCTAAACTGTCCAGTGGTGGGGAAGAGAAGAAATTAGGATGATGGTGCAGACCCTACATACATCCCTTGTTTCTGCCATCTCCTACACACTGTACCTTGATGTGTACAAGTATGGCTACTTATCAGGCATATGATTCTTTCTGTAATTCTTAGAATGATTGCCCTTTACCATGTGTCTAATAGCATGCAGTGGACCTAAATACTACCCTTTCTTCTTTTGAAAGAAAAGAAACCTATAAGAACAACACTTTGACTGGTGGTGTAATACAGTGCTTAAATAGGAGCAGTGGCCACTCTCCTTTGCTGCTTTTGGGGACTCTCCTTCCCACTGTCACACTCACTGTGATGTTTTTAAGTGAGGAGGCCGCTTGTTCGTTTTCCGGCCACTGGGCAGCTCAGACCCAAAATAACCACACAGAAACTGTATTATTTAAAACACTGCTTGGCCCATTAGCTCTAGCTTCTTATTGACTAACATTTATATCTTAATTTAACCCATTTCTAGTAATCGGTGTATCACCAGGTGGCTGTGGCTTACCCGGTAAAGTTCCCAGCATCTGTCTGGGGGGGCAGGGTGGGGCTGCTACATGGCTTCTCTCTGACTCTGCCTCCTTTCTCCCAGCATTCAGTTTNAGAAACTGTATTATTTAAAACACTGCTTGGCCCATTAGCTCTAGCTTCTTATTGACTAACATTTATATCTTAATTTAACCCATTTCTAGTAATCGGTGTATCACCAGGTGGCTGTGGCTTACCCGGTAAAGTTCCCAGCATCTGTCTGGGGGGGCAGGGTGGGGCTGCTACATGGCTTCTCTCTGACTCTGCCTCCTTTCTCCCAGCATTCAGTTTAGTTTTCCCTGCCTAGCTAAGTTCTGCCCTGATATAGATCCAAAGCAGTCCTTTATTAATCAGTGGTATTTACAGCATACAGAGGGGAATCCCACATCACCAGAGTTTCTTATGATCAGGTTTCTTTTTTTCTGTTTGTTGATGTGTTGGAAATCTAATAGCTGTTATTGTTATTCTCCGACACCAGGATTTTCTTCTCTCTGTGTAGCTTTGGCTGCCCTGAACTCACTCCGTAGACCAAGCTGGCCTTGAACTCATCACATAGTTCTGTCTGCCTCTGCCTCCACCAGTCAGTGCTAACGTTGAGGTAATTCATTATTTTTCATGTGCTAAAGATGAATCTTATTTTTTATTTCAAAGGACTGATTTGAATGGAAAGAATAGAGAAAGGGTTATCATTCTGCCATGGTGGACTGAACTAATGTGAATGTTGACTCTTGGTTACTCCTCTTAAATATGTGAAAATAAAATAGACCAATGTTGTATAACTGAACTTGAAAGAACTTAAATGTGCTGGAAACACAGGGGAATGCAAAACCAGAGCCGAAAGGACAGTGCTCTGAGCAAACCTGGTAGCCTGTAGGATATTTTGAGGGTCACAGAACCGTAGAATAAGACTGGATTGGGTTTAGAACTGAGAATTTTACTGTACAAGAATTAAAGAAAATAATTTTCTCCTTAAAGAAACAGGAAGGATCGTCTCCTATGAAAAAGGTGTATGAAAACTTGTGTGTGCCTTCAAGATTTTGTGTTGTTATGGTTGTAGAGGTATAGTATTAGCAGTGCATTAACTCATAAAATATCCCTAGTCTGGTAGGTAGAGTGCTCGAAAGTAGGACTGTATTTGCTAAGCCAGCAGTGTCCTGGTATGTTAGTCCTGTGGGGAGTCCTGGGTGAGGTGCAGGCTGGAGCAGCAGCTTGGTGATGCTTAACAGCTTTCTAGGCAGAAGGGTAAATCCTTGCACCAAGACTGGCTAAGAGGTAGGGAAAAAGGCATGTGGATCAAGAGCTGAAGGAAGGTAGATTTTTAAATTGCAAAGCGGAGAGAGAATGAGTTTAGATTCAGTGGGATAAATAGGGCAACAAAGCTTGCATTTTAGACTTTTTAGCCAAGCAGTAAACATAAGCCTTTCACACCTTCAAGTATGGGATGGATCCCAGGCACCCACAGTATAGAACTGGAGTGGAATGTCCATCTTGATGCAGGGTAGAATTTGAAAACCATTTCTGTCAGGCAATTCATAGATGCAGAATCATAAAATTTTAGTTATGGAATTCATGAGGATTTAACCAGGGAGTATAGCTACACAGAACTCTTTGAAAAAGTTAATATTAAATAAATTAAAATGATTTTAGTGTCTTTGTTAATAGAATGTTAATCTTTTTCTTAGTGCTCAAGCTGACAACATTGACTGTTTCAGTATCTTAGGGGATGCTGGAAGAGAATTGGTCTTTGATGGGAATGTTGAGCATCTTTCTCTTCTGTTCTGGCTACAAACTTTAATATTTTATTTATTTAAGGTTTACTTTGACTTTTAATTCTGAAAAACTATACTACTTTTTACACAATGAGATTTACTTCTAATTGACATAAAGTAATAAATCTTTTCTCACATTTTCATACATTGTTTTTGTTGACCACACTTTGCTTCTGCTACCACTCCTATAACACAATTCCCATTGTGTTTTCACGTCACACGTACACTGTTCCACTCTCCCCACCTCCTTAACACCCTTTCCCCACTCCCACGATTGCTTTTCTAGGCCTCCTGCACTATACCTACCCATGCACATTTGCACAGACAAAAATTAAAATATGTGGTATTTGTCCTTTTGTGTCTGTTATTTGACAGTATAATTTCCAGTTCCATGCATTTTCCTGCAGATATTATTCTGTATGTATGCTCCACATTTCCTTATTCATTTGTGAGTTAATTAACACTCATTAGACTACTTCCATTCCCTACCATAGTGAGTATAGTGCAGCAATAATTGGATGTACAGACACCTACAGACGAGAGCCTAGGAGTGGGTTAGCTGAGTTATAGTATTTTTATTTTTATTTTGGACAGACCTCTATTCTAATTTCTATAGTGACTTCACCTACACACATTTAAGGAAAGTCATAAAATCCCAAATAGTGAGCATCTTTTCATTGAGTCACCTGCCATTGGGCAATCTCCTGGGAAGAGCAGCCCCACATTTCTGCTGTCTTAGGTTTATACTTAGCTCCAGGGACTTTGTGCTGTGGTGTCTGTCTGTCTGTCTGTCTGTAATTTGGAAATAGGTTACGAGAATCTTGCCTCTTGCACATTAACTTAGTATACCCTTTCTAGGAATAAAGTATTTTTTGACCTAAACCCCATGAGTCAGCATGCTCAGGACGTTTGTGTTTCTGTTCCATTTTGGCCAGTCACCTCAATCATTAGTATGCAGACTAAGGTCACATACAGTGGGCTGTGTATCTTTTCTCTTTAGTCTGGAACAGCTGTTTGTTAAATTGTCTTTGAGTACTACACATCAGTCACTTAATATAGTATATATTTCAGTTTGTATTTGTTTGATGTGCACTTTTAATTAAGTTCAAGTTATGCATCCTTCAAATGATAGTCTATCTGCTCCTGTAGTGTAAAGTGTATCATCATCACTATGTTCTGCAGTTACCTTATTGTGCAGTTGGCCACCAGAATTCCTCCCCATCCTGGCACAGTCTTTATTCCACTGAAGAACAATTAAGTGTGCTACTTTGGACTTTAATACTAAAGTTCAACGCTTGTGAATAGTAAGCATGTGCCATTACTCTAGCAGGAAGAGGAATCTCTTTTAGAGCCTCTGCCCTAAATTCCATCACCCATCCACTGTTTTCATTATGGAGACAGTATGTTAGGTCTCAAATTGTCACCAAGGATGTCACTGAACTTCTGATCTCCTACCTCCTTCACCTCCTTAGTATTTACAGGCAGGCTTCACTTGCCCAGTTTTATTACTGACATCAAACTCAGGGCTCTTATATGTTAGGGAAGCACATTTTATGCTGTGTGCTTTAGTGAAGATAAGCACCCCAAAGAGTAGCAATCTAAGACCTTTCCTATTGTTAGTTTTTTTTCTTGTGAAGAATAAATTTAACAGTACTTTTTATTAAGTGTTCTTAATTGCTTTACCAAACCTGGTCATGTCTAGATCAGCTGTTACAAACATGTAAACGTAGCACAGGAAGCTGCTTATCTCCTTACATAGCTGCCTCAAGGTAGAAGAAGTTATTTGGATGGTAAAAACTTTGTGCCATTTCAGTCTCTCTGGGTCTGACATATGAGTCAGTAAAGTTACTTGAATTAATGATTTTTCGTATCTGGTGAGTTAATAGAGAAATAAAATGGTCAGGAAAATTTTTTTTCTCTAATGGAATTGCTAAGTTTGTCTCAAGTACAGTGATATTTGGGGGTCTTGGAACTGTATGTTTTGGGGAGGGAAATAATGGTGGAAAGGGTGGGGATGGAGAGAAGAGAGCAGTTCTGTGGGAGCGTCACAACCCTGACTCTGACTAGAGGCAGAGCTCTGCTTTGTGTTTTTATGAAATAAAATTCTGCTACATTTTCCAAAGCAGCAGATATATTTGTTAATTTTAGCATGCTTTTAATTTGTAGAATAAAAAATCCTTTCTGGAAACTTATTACTCTATTTTACAAGTCTATTAGGTCCTTCTGGAGAAATAGTTTTAATATAGTCTGTCAATAAGTTGTGCCATCTGGCGGTATTTTTGAAAATTACAGAAGGTAGGAAGCTAGCGCCTTCTACCTCAGCCTCCCAAGTGCTAGAATTTCAGGTTTGCACTACACATTGACAGAAATAATCGTGAAAAGAAGTAGAAACCAGAAATGAGTTTATTTTCTAGCTACTGTAGTAAGCATTCCCAACACATTTATTAACTTCTTTATATAGTTCCTAACTTAAACCGTTAGGGCTAGTCTGTCTCTCTGTCTGTCTGTCTGTCTGTCTCTCTGTCTCTCTCTAGTCATTTATTTATTTGGCTAGCTAGCTATTATGCATAGTGTTCTGCCTGCATGTATGCCAGCAGGCCAGAAGAGGGCATCAGATCTCTTTGCAGATGGTTGTAAGCCACCGTGTGGTTGCTGGGAATTGAACTCAGGACCTCTGGAAGAACAGCCAGTGGTCTTAACTGCTGAGCCATCTCTCCAGGCATAGGGCTAGTCTCTTAAAGGGGTTTTGCACTATTACTTAAACATCTTGTCTTCCCAGTTTCTAGCCCAGGATCCTGTACTTGGTAGGCCTGGCACATTATATTTGAGGGAGATTATAATCTTACAGATATGTATGTCTGTTACTATAAATGGACATGCCCCTTTGTATTGGGCCATAGATAATTGCAGTATTAAACTGTATGTGTAGCTTTCTGCTGAGAACTTAAATTCCTGTTGAATTTTGCTTCAAGTCTTTTATTTCCAACTTGTAGCCAGTCGGAAGATGATTCTGGGTCAGCATCAGGCTCTGGATCCGGCTCAAGTTCTGGCAGCAGCAGTGGTGGAAGCAGCAGCCAATCTGGGAGCAGCGACTCTGATTCTGGTTCTGACTCAGGAAGTCAGTCAGAGTCTGAGTCAGATACATCCCAAGAGAACAAAGTCCAAGCAAAACCACCAAAAGTCGATGGAGCCGAGGTAATTCAGTGTAAAGTAGGGTTCTTTTATTACTTTGGAAAAACTTACACAGTTGACATCACAAGTAGAGTTTTGAGGAAAAAATAGATTTATTTTTCATGAATCAGAAGCTGTGGCTATATACCTTAACTAACTGGCTTAAAAGAGAAGCAAATGGCTATAAAATACCTACATACAAAAGTGAAACCTTGTCTGCTTCTTTAAGATAGAAGTTAAATTTTGTAACTGGAAAAAGTCATGGACTGAGAGTGTAGCTCAGTAGTAGTACAACCCTTGCCTAACATGCATAAAACTCTGGATTTGGTTTCTAGCACCACAAGCACCAAATGATAGAAATTGAGTTCTTGTACAGAAGTTGTCTAGTCAGGCTTACATAGTTTGCCCCCCAAGGGTGTTTTGTTGCAGGTAGCGGGAGGCCCCGACAGAGCCATTTCCTGGCAGTTACTGGTAAGCTAGGATGAGGTTGGAAACAAGTGGATGGATAACTAAATGTGTCCATCTTCATGGCAGTGCATGCTGGTGCTCAATACCAGTCCCTGGAGAGCTAAGATGCTTGGGCTGGAAATTTAAATCATGTGCAGCTTTGTGCATGGGGAGTCCCCAGTCTACCATCACCCCAAAACTGCTTAGCGACATGGTTTATATTTTGACTTTGGCTTTTCACTTTCATCTAACACAGGAGAATATAGGTAACCACACTATGATTGAGAGTAACATAGCACATTACCACTTAGTTTTGGAAAATAACATTTGAAGCACCAAGAGCTTGATGATTACTATGCACAGAATCAGCCTTACATTTCTCATATTCACTTGAAGCCCTGCATTTTCTCTCATGGTTTTGCAGGAACACTGCATTTATATAATGAATGAGGAAAATAATTTAGTTTGGGGGTGTAAATGTTTAAACTATAGTTTTCACTACTTTTCAGTTCTCCCTGGTTTGTGTTTCTGGTACAGTTTTGGAAATCTAACCCTAGTATTCTGGCTGTTCAGAGATCTGCAATGCTTAAGAAGCAGCCGCAGCAGCTGCAGCAGCCGCATCCAGCTTCCTCTAACAGTGGATCAGAAGAGGTAAGTTCACTGTCAGCGGCTGCTTAAAAGTAGACACAGGCCTACTCACTAAATACAAATGCTCTGAATGAATAGGAGGAGTACCTGTGTTTAGATACATGTATCACGAATTGTAGCGTATAGACATCTTTCTCTTTTATACCAATATTTTTACTTTTAGAGATTAATCAGAAATAATTAGTGGGATCTTTATGTGCATTTGCTGATCACAGCAAAACAAATAAAATAGCTAGGTTTGGTGGTACCTGCCTGCCGTCCCAGCTCTCAAGAGGGTGAAGCAAGGTAGATTATAAGTTAAGAGTTCACTGGCTATATGAGCTTGAGACCAACCTACCATAACTAGGAAAATACTCTTTCAGGTTAAAAGCTAAATAAACAAAAGCTGAAATTTCAAGAAATATTAAGTAGAATGAATTGGCATGGTAGTGTATGTCTGTAATCTTAGGATTGGCATGGTAGTGTATGTCTGTAATCTTAGGATTGGCATGGTAGTGTATGTCTGTAATCTTAGNATTGGCATGGTAGTGTATGTCTGTAATCTTAGAATTGGCATGGTAGTGTATGTCTGTAATCTTAGAATTGGCATGGTAGTGTATGTCTGTAATCTTAGGATTGGCATGGTAGTGTATGTCTGTAATCTTAGGATTGGCATGGTAGTGTATGTCTGTAATCTTAGGATTTGCGAGGCTGAGGCAAAAGGATCGTGACTTGGAGGCCTTTTAGCGTCCCATCCCCACTGTTTTGTACCCATATGTACAGACGCGTGTATTTCAGTGGATAAAGACACTAATACTAATTCTGTACAAAATATGAGCTTGGATTTGTTTTTGTTTACTTTCTAGTACTGTGATAAACACTGACCACGAGCCGCTTGGGGAGAAAGGGTTTATTTCATCTTATACCTTACTGTCTGTCTTGAAGGGAAGTCAGGAGGGAATCTGGAGGCAGGGACTGCAGCAGAGGCCATGGAGGATGCTGCTTACTGGCTGGCTCTTTGGTTGGCACCACGTGTTACTAGGCTGGTCCTACCACATCAGTTACTCAGGATGCCCCCCAGACTTGCCTGTAGGCAATCTGATGGAAGTGTTCTTTTCTGAATGAGGTTCCTCTTCCTAGAAAGCTCTAGTTTGTGTTAAGATGGCAAAATATGTGACCAGTGCACAGATGTACTCATTCACATGGTATCTGGATCTGAAGAATTCCCAACTGGTTTGTGTTGTTAGAATTTATTAATATTTAGTCTATATACAATATAGTACTATGTACATATCCTACTGTGGATTACTACTTTCTGTCAGTGTATGTATTTGTATATTCTACTGTCAATACACTTAAAGAAATTTTATTTATTTATTTCTTTTACAAGATTTTTCCCATTGCTAGGCCTTGTGCATAGGGCGGTACTCTATTGACTGTCACTACATCGCATCCTCTGACATTCAGTGCGTGCACACACTGTAATACACAAAGGGTCTTGGAATGCCTGTTGCCTCACTTTCAAAACCTTTGTGTTGGGAACATTCAAAACCTTTTCTGTTGGCTACTTTAAAATTATTGGTTATCATGAACTGTAGCTATCCTGCTGTGCAGGACAGCATCAAATTCTTCTTACACAGCTGTACCCTGCACCCATTAACCATCTTCTTTCCAGCCCTCCTTGGCCCCTCTTAGGCTCTGAAACCACTTATTTTTTTATTTTTTATTACTTCTCTGAAAGCAGCTTTTTAGCTTCTACTGTATGTGAGAACCTTATTTCACTTAAGCTGATGCGCTCCGTCTTCATCTATGTTGGCTGCAAATGACTGCATTTCCTTATTTTGTATGGCTAAATAGTATTTCATTGTGTATACATACCAAATTTTTTCATTTGTTTATCAATGGATACATTTTATTTCATATTGGCTACTGAATAACCCCAAATTATTGAAATATTATATTAAGAGAATAGACTTTAAAAGAATAAACACGTTTTTATGTATTGACAAGAATACCTGGATGTTTCTTCAAATACATTTAAGAAAAAAAATCAATTCAAGATTTTATTGAATCTGTAATCTGCAATAGTAATGAATGATCTCTAGGATACTAGGTCTGAATTTTTACAAAATAGTGATGTTATTTTACTTTCTCAATTTCACTGTCTTAATTTGTAATAAAGATGCTTTTAATTACTTTAAGTTAATAACATAAAGCAACATGGAACAAAAAGAAGGCTTTACAGGTATTGTTAGCAAAATGAATGTCTAACTAGCATAGCAAGTGAAACTCTGCTAACTTGGTTAGATTAGAGTGTAACTGCCCTGCCCTTGTTTCTCTGTAGGATTCCTCTAGCAGCGAAGACTCAGATGGCTCCTCCAGGGAGGTCAAGAGGAAAAAACATAACGAGTATGTGGCTTTGTTCAATTGGGAAATACTATGGCGTTGTATTTCTTCTTTATAAATTTCCTTTCCAAAAGGAGTTTCTAAAATTTTTAGTTCATGGTATTTTTGAAGTTAATTTAGACTACCGCCTAAACATTTGCTTTCTGTAGCCGTTTGAGGTCTATTTTATACCAGTTCTTTTATTTGTTGTAACCTATCCATCCCTATATATTTGTAGATTAAAGATCAACTTCAAGTGATATCAAAATATTACTTTCCAAATATTTCTAAACTTGGGAGAAAAGCACCTAAGATTGTAGGATGATCGATTGATTTGGTTGTTGTGTGAATTATTCATGCATTTCATCTACACATGAAGTTCACTTTCTTCTGCAGAACTCACTTAGAAAGTCGTTATAACTGCCTTTTGCCTCAGTCTCGCAAGTTCTAAGATTACAGACATACACTACCATGCCAATTTATTCTGTTTACTATTTCTCACAGTTTTTGAATGTTTATAATCTTAGGATTCATACTTAGTTTATGGAAATTCTGTTTTTGTGTCTTTGGATATCTTCTGTTTCTGTCTCTCATAGGCATGCCCATTACTAGGTGTATTTTGTATAATGTAGTTTGACTCTGTAAATCTTACTGTGTTGTGTTTTGTCTTTGTTTTGATGTGTGCATTGTGTCTGATTTCCCCAGATCTGTTTTATGGATTTGTGTGATCAAACACGAGGCTGCACACATGCCAGAAGAGCACTGGCATTGAGCTACCCTGTGTTCCGGTTTTCGTATGATGTATTCTCAACTCTGGTGCCTGCTCGGCTGCTTAAATCTTCTGTCGAGTTGTTCATTCCGCAATTAGCGTGGATTTAAGCACATAATAACACGTAATTTGGGCTGATGTGTGATCTTGATTGAGTATAAAATTTTTTTCCATGCGTCCTACATAAGGCTCCTTTTAGGGTCCATGCTCTTAAAAAGACCCAAAGATCAAAATAATTGGCTTCTATGTTGCTTCATGGTCTGATTTTATGTGTGTTTGGTCATAGTCACAATTTATGTAGCATATATCAGGCAATGGAACAAAAACATTACCTGAATTAGGGTATAGTACAGGTTGTATATTGTTACCATATGCTTGTGGCCAGAGGTGTTTGAGGTTTTAGAATTTAGCAAATTTAGTAGTATTTGCATATACTTTACCTCTGGGTTACCTGAAACCTAAACTTCAAACTCCCAAAATCTCAAATCTGAATCTTTTCAAAAGTTTCAAGATTTTAGATTTTCTTATTAAGGATGCTCAAGTATAAGAATCTAATATGTATCCTTCATCTGAACTTTATATAGTAATTGCAAAATATTATTAGAAGGTAGTCCTAATATTTTTCTGTGCATGTTGATTGAAAAGAAACTAAGTAGACTAAAATAGGAAAGATAAACGTCATTATTTATTGAATATTGGTTGAGTTGTACTATTGGGGTGACTTAGTGTCTGTTTTATATTCTTCTATAATGAAGCTTTTTTTCATAGAGAACACATACTATTATCTAAAAATCAGTTTACGGGCTAAAAGATGTCTCAGCAATTAAGAGCACTGGCTGCTTTTCCAGAGGACAATGGTTTAGTTCCCAATAACCACCCATATGGTGGCTAGCAGCAGTCTACAATTCCAGACTCAGGGAATCTGACATGCCATTCTGGCCTGTGTGGGCACCAGGAATGCAGGTGGTGTACAGACATACATGCAGACAAAACACCCATGCACATAAAAGGATATGATTTTTTTTCCCTCCAGCCCGTAAGTCATTTGTTGTGTTTAAGTTCACTGCAGTGCAGGCTCCTCTCCCAGAGAAGGGTCATCCGATGTGTGGGTGCTCCCTTGTTGTTTACATGCTTGGCTGGAGTCTTCCCCTTGGACTGCTCAAAGTCCTAATTCCCCCGTGTGTAGACAAAACAAAGCACTGCAGGTGTGGGCACCACTGCGCCGCGATGCACGTGGTGCATGCAGCAGGGCGTGACCAGATGGCCTCGACCTCACCATGCTGGGCCACTGCTGCTACACCGGAAGGAAGTGCTTTTTAGAAATTACAGTCTCTGAGAAATCAAAATGAGCGGGGCTAGAATCCCTTTTGTTGTTTAAAGAACAGTATAGTATACAAACTTGTAACTGTTCACGTAGTATTCTTTCATTTGAGGTTTAAATGATCAGTAAAACCTCGTGGTGTTACAAGAGAAATCTTTACAAAGTACTTCTCATTGTTACTCTACTGGGATTTATTATTTTTCAGTGTGGCTCAAAGCAATAGTTTTCTTTAGATTCAATGGAATAGAATTTAGTTTTGATCATGTTTGTATTTTAGTAATGTTGTGATTAATATCTAAATAAAAATGTTTTATATACAGTGAAGATTGGCAAATGTCTGGCTCAGGATCCCCATCTCAGTCTGGTTCAGATTCAGAATCTGAAGATGAGAGAGAGAAAAGCAGCTGTGAGGAGACAGAATCTGACTATGAGCCAGAGCACCAAGTCAAAAGCAGGTAAAGATAGTAGCCTGTCGTTTAGAGAAGGGCTTCCTCTTTTTGTTTTTGGTATAGTTTCTTAAAATTTTTTTATGCTAGTGTTTCTGTAAACACTTGCTTTTCCTCTTTCCTTTCCCCAGATCTAAGTCAAAAAATGGGAAAAAAATTCTTGGACAAAAAAAGAGACAGATTGATTCGTCTGAAGATGAGGATTATGAAGATTATGATAAACGAAGCTCTCGCCGCCAAGCCACAGTCAATGTGAGCTACAAGGAAGATGAAGACATGAAAACAGACTCTGATGACCTGCTGGAAGTCTGCGGAGAGGATGTTCCTCAACCTGAGGAAGAGGAGTTTGAAACAATAGAAAGGTTTATGGATTGCAGATTTGGGAGGAGAGGAGGTATGGTTGCAAAAAGGTTTGCTTATGCAAATATTACCAAAGGACAGTATTTCCTAAAGACTTTCTAGTGTGGAAAGCAAAGTGAATTTTCATCTATTTTATTTATTAGCTTCCAAAATATACAATACATTGCTTGGCCCACGTGTCTCTGAGAATGTCCCTATTACACAGTCCTTGTTAGGTAGTGGGAAGGTTTTTAACTTAATAGATTTATATTTTTCTTATGTTTTAAATCATTTGTTTCTCTTTATATGCTTTCAACTTAAAGAAATTTTCTTTTTTTGGACATTCCCCCCACCCATGTCTTGAATATATATGGGCTTCTTATTGCTTAATGTAGCTGGAAAGTAAAATAATTAAAATAGCAATCTCCAAATATTACTTACTGTACGTTAATGGGTGTGTTGTTGAGTATCTCACTGTATTTTGAAAAATTGGTTTTCCTTACTGAATTAAAAAAATTGCATTTATTTAGTGTATGCACATGTGTATGGGTCTGCGGTGCCCAGAGGACAACTTGTGTGAGTTGGTTCCTTCTGTCATGTGAGTTCTGGGGGTAGAACTCAGGTTATCAAGCTTGATAGCAAGAACTTCTGCCTGAGGAGCCGTCGCACAGCCTGTTTTCCCTATTTTTAAAGCTCAAGAGAAGGAAGAATTGAGCTAGATAAATCTTCATTTCAAAATGTTGAGTGTCCTTTATTTCTTTGTGATATAATTTCCCATGTTTTTTTTGTATTTTAATAGTTTATCTAATGAGTGGTTTTATACACACACTCTTGAAACTTCGTATTTGAAAGAAAATGACCCTGTAACAGAATTACATGGATTTTTCTTTTGCCTTTAGCTACTGGTGCTACTACAACCATTTATGCTGTTGAAGCAGATGGTGACCCCAATGCAGGATTTGAAAAAAACAAAGAGCCAGGAGACATACAGTATTTAATTAAATGGAAAGGATGGTCACACATCCACAACACTTGGGAGACAGAAGAAACCCTCAAGCAGCAGAATGTTAGAGGGATGAAAAAATTGGATAATTATAAGAAAAAAGATCAGGAAACAAAAAGATGGTAAAAAATGCCTTTTTTTAAATAGTTGATTACAGTTAACTAAGCTTTTTGGTATTAAGAAATATGTAACTAAGAATAAAATGACAGCCTCAAATATTTTATAGTCTATATTATTTTATCTCAGGGTGAATGTTTTAGGAATATTCAGGTTTGAATTTGTCTTATAAGAATCACACAGACTGTTTTATACTCCTAAAAATTTGTAAATTTGCAAAGAAGTGATGTTGGTCAGGGCGTAAGCTTAGTATTAGAGTGCTTGCCTATAGTGTGCCAGGCCCTGAGTTCTGTCCCTAGCCTTGCCAAAGGGAAAGAAACTACTAATATAGTCTTTTGTCCCTGTTTTTGTTTCCTCATTGTTCAGACTTGGTTTACAGCATTAAAGGGTACAATGGGAACTTGTCTAAGAGTAACTGTCAGCAAGATGAAGTTGTTTAGAGGAAAATCTGAAGTCTGTTGTTGCTTTAAAATTTTTCAGGCTGAAAAATGCTTCTCCAGAAGATGTGGAATATTATAATTGTCAGCAAGAACTTACAGATGATCTACACAAACAGTATCAGATAGTGGAGCGCATAATTGGTTAGTAGTTAAATAAATTTGATAATGTTATCTGTGTTTTTGAGATGGGATTCCATTATGTTGCCAATGATGGTCTCAATCTCAGAATCCTTGTACCTCAGCTTCTTGAGCAGCTGGGATTGCAAGTGTATACTCCCAAACCTGCCTTGAGACTTACCTGTGCTTGAAGTCATGTAAGCAAACATCAGAAGTTTACTGTTTACACATAAAATGCAGTAGCTTGGTTTTACCAAAATAAAGTATTGCAATGAAGGTGACTGATATTCATTTATGTAGCCTTTACTGAGTATGCCTCTCATGTAATTAAATATAAATACAATGAATACCTGATTCATCTCACAGCTCATTCCAATCAAAAATCAGCAGCTGGTCTTCCTGATTATTATTGCAAATGGCAGGGGCTTCCATACTCAGAGTGCAGCTGGGAGGATGGAGCTCTCATTTCCAGAAAGTTTCAGACGTGCATTGATGAATATTTTAGCAGGAACCAGTCAAAAACTACTCCTTTTAAAGATTGCAAAGTGAGTACCGACCTTTTTAATGAATGCGAATGTGTGTGTTACAAGCCTATACGGAGAGCTGAATTTTGATGTCACGTATGCTGTACGAGTACTTAGTTAGATATTCCTTTTAGAGAAACCGAGATTCCTCTAGTGGCATTTGTTTAAAATATGGTAAATGTTGGTAAGGATGATGGTGTGGGGAGGCTGAGCAGAGAACATTCCCCTTGAAGTTGGAAGGGTATGTTTGGGGTGCAAAGCAGCAAATCCTTCTCCGAGAAGCGAGCCTGGAGTTGAACATACTCATGAGAAACTATCTAGGACTACCTTCCTGGCACTTTTGAAGCTTAAATAGTTTACATGAAAATTAGTGTTAGTTTTAAAAGCCTAGATACTACTTTATTACATTGGAGCAATGGTGATGCATGAATGTGACATTCCTTCCTTGGCCTGTGTATATATGGGAACTGAATTCCCTTAGTAATTTTTTTGTTCCAAAAAAAGGAAGGTAAAATATTTTACTTTGCCTTCTTGCTGGAATCTGAAAGTAGCCATGTACAAATGAATCATCAGATACATATTTTTGTTCTGTTTGAATACTGGCATTTCCAGGAGATGTGGAATATTATTGCCAGCAAGGACTTAGAGGTGAGCTGGGCGGTGGTGGCGCACGCCTTTAATCCCAGCACTCAGGAGGCAGAGGC